>CAUYRH010078949.1:0-10074 GCA_963574655.1 Perodicticus potto
ATTTAAATATTTTATCCATCACTTTGTATGCCTAAGTGGAAATTTACCCACAAACCAGGTGGACATATAATCAAGTTAGAGACTTATTTTAAATCTCTTCTTACTTTGTATTTATTGGAACCCAGAGTTCAGAATTCTAAATAATCAATATGAAGAAATCTATCTGAATATTTAAAAACAAAAATAAGATTATTTGATTATTATTAATTTAAATATTTGAGTAGTAACAAAAAGGGAATAAAATCTATTCAAAACATTATTAGTAGTAATTTATATTGTCCTTATGTTTCCTTTAAACTAAAAGTCTCAATATTTAACTTTATTAAATAATCTTGGATATGGATTTAGTAGCACTTTAATAATTTAAGAACAACAGACAATCCTATTCTTAGTCACCATTTCTTAAAACCCCAAATATATGCCAGTTGCTACACATGTGTTTCCAATTGAAAGGCCTATTGTAGAAACAGGAAGAATCAGTGCTACCCATTGCTGCCTATTTGTTTTGTGTATACGAGAACAAGTATGTAGACTAAGATTGAGTTTGTTTGGGTAACTCCTGAAAACATGATAATCAGAGCAGTCACTATAAGATGCCGTATAACTAAAGATGTTTGCCAAAAGCACTTAAGATCTATAGCACTGAATTTAAAAAATAAAATTGCTACGATTTATTTATCTCAATATGCTCATTTGATATAGATGTTTGTAAGGATAGTGATTTAGTATACAACAAAAGCTCTAACTGTTGGAAAAATGACAGAGTGTATGAACATTTAATGGGAGCATTTAATGGGAGCTTACCAAAGCCACACACTCCATCTCAATAATTTTAATGGGTGGTCCAGGAGAGCTCTGGATCTCGAGAGAATACCAGACTTTTAAATTTCCAGTACCATCATCTGAAAAAAAAACAAAACAAAAAAAACACAACATTTCTTTAATATGGACTTTAGAATACCATATTTAACATACGCATTTGGGAATCATGAACAAACATCATTTCAAACATTTTTAATGACCTTGTTATGTCAAGAGATCTGAGAGAAGTGTGAACGAAGCTGCTTTCATCACTGTTAGTAGAAGCTCCTGTAAAAATCTCCTGTTCCTGTGAGTGCCCCCGAATCTCATTAAGTTCCCCACTAAAATAAGCCTACAGACAAATGTTTTACTTTTAAGTTAAGAATCAATGTTTCAAAAAGAAATGGCAAATCTTTTTTTCTCCCTAATTATGAAAAAACGTATTTGCACATAAAAAATATCTAAAGATCCATCACAATTCACAATGGTACATTTTCCAGGACCATTAGAATCTAGTATAAGGAGAAAGTCAGAGATATATTTCAGGTTTCTTGGGAGTGGGAAAAAAGATCCTAAAAATTTAGCCCAAGAGAAGTTGGAAAATAGTGAGACAATGATATTTATACCTGGTATCCTGATTGTTTTTCTTTAACAAAAGGCAATCTGTTCCTGGTGATATCCAAAATTATACCCCTTTGCCCTGAAATGGGGAACCCTGATCAACCACAGAGGCCCTGCATAAAGGGATTTTATACTTGCATCAAATCTTACCTTCTTTCTCTGATTTTGTCTTATCTTTTTAGTTCTCAACTTAGACATTCTTTTGTGTAACGGTGTGGAACTAGTTGATGGTTTAAGATGTTTCAGTAAATGTTTCAATAAATTGTATGCATAGTCATATAAGTATTGTCATATTTAAAAGATTTCAAGAACTGTTATGCTAGAGTAACATATTTAGGTAAATTGTTAACTTCGTTCAGCTGCAATTTCCTCGTCTATAAAAAAAGGATCCCAAACTGGTAGAATTCTCTTTGTCTCCCTCTTTCGAATATCTTCCCTGTGAGTATATTTTTTGCATTGTATTGTACTGCTTTGTATAACAATGAATGGCATTGAGTAGTATTGCATTTGGTTCTATTTTTTTTTTTTTTTTTTTTTTTTGCAGTTTTTGGCCGGGTTGGGTTTGAACCCACCACCTCTGGTATATGGGGCCGATGCCCTACTTCTTGAGCCACAGGCACCACCCCATTTGGTTGTATTTCATAACATTGTGCTTTACTGCATTACACTCTTCCATATCATATTGTATTATACTATATTCTATCCTATTAGAATAGCGTAGGTATTAACAAACACATAAAGTTAGTGAATGTGAGAACAATTCAGAGATTCAGAGCAAACACCTAGTGAGAGGAAGAAAGAGAGGATGTTCAGTGAGTTCTTATTCCAATCCCATGAGGAGTTCTTTAGGGAAAACGGACCTCCACATTTTGGATTGTCTTCCGTGCTTATTTATTTTTCAGGTATCACTTTATTCCCTTAAAACCATTAATGTGCAGAGAATAAGGTTACCAAATTTACGTATACTCATGTGAGATTGAAGAAACTTCCTCCCATATTCGCTCCCTCAATTTTATGAAAGCAGTTTAAATGCTTTTATGATATTTAAATATTTTTCCCAAAATAAGCTGAAGTTCTTAAAATGAACTGTTTCTCCTTTTAGGCATCTTTGGTTTATTTCATCTGTATCATTCTGTTTTAGCCCACAATGAACTCAAAGAGAAAATATTTCTGGAGAGAAACATTATCTATAACCAAGGAGACTGTTTCATAACTCTGGGTTAATACAAAGAACAATAGAATTACTCAGGGTAAGAAAATCAGGATTCATATCCCAACGCGACCATCATTACCTTGTGATCTCTGGCAAAGTAACTCAATAGTTAGACTATCTAGGGATGGGGGCTGTATTAGTAACGGTTCTCCAGGACAGAACCAACTGGTTGTGTGTGTGTGAGAGAGAGGGGAAGAGAGAGATTTTAAGATTTTTAACAAATTGGCTCACACAATTGTGGAGGCTTAGTATTCAAAATCTGCAGGATAAGATGGATCAGCTTTTGTTTTATTAAGGTCTTCAATCAATTGGATAAGGCCCAAGCCCATTTTGGTAATCTGCTTTGCTCAAAGTCCACTTTGTAAAATGTGAATCTCATCCAAAATCACCTTTGCAGAAACATTCAGAATAAACTTGACCAAATATCTTGGCCCAGCCAAGTTGACACATAAAATTAACTATCACAGAGAATAACACCTACAATTTGTAATTGCTATGGCTATCATATGTGACAGTGTTGTGATATAGCTGATTTAATTCCTAGAGTGTCAAACATGTGCACTTACTAGAAATTTATTGATTTGAGTGTGATTAGTGAATGATGTATTAATGAGAAGAAAAATAATTATTGAACATTATTCAACTCTAAAACTTAAACATAATTTTTTTTCTAATTATAAAATCAACATTCACCATAAAAATTTTAGAAATTCCTGAAAATTACAAAGAAGATAAAAATCATTAATGATAAAACACAAATCTAGTCCAGAAAAAAGGAGGGAGGGGGAGGAACAGGGCGCGGGTGGGCACGTGGAGAGAGGGTATTTGGTGGCATATCAACTACTGTGCTCAATGCAAGAGTACATTTCAAAACAACTAAGAGTATATTATAAATATCTTACCACAAAAAAATAAGTAAGTGAGGTGATGGTTACATTAATCAGTTTGATTTAAACATTCCACATTGCATATCAAATCATCACATTCTACCCCATAAATGTATACAGTTATGATTTAATAAAAATTAAGTTAAAAAAGGCTTTCATAACATTATGACCAAAAAACTACATAATTTTTTTTGTATAAAATTCCAGAATTAAAGTATCAATAAAGACATAGATATATAGATATAAGTATATAAGTAAATACATCTGAATGTACATATTATATATAATTGAAATATTCATATGTATATATAAATGTACAAAATTATATTATTCAGAAAATATTCACTATTAATTTTTTTTGATTACTTAACATAGTAGATCACATAAGGAACTTTTTATATGCAATATTTTGTGTATATCTTTGATTATTTTATTCTAACAAATCTTTCACACAGAATCATTAGATCAAAAGACATAAATAATTCTTAAAATTTTTAAACATATTGTAAATGTTCTCTTTAAAAACTTTGTATCAATTTAAATTTACATTATAGTGTTATGAGATTGCCTCTTTTTCCTTGACTTTCATTATAACTGGGTGTCACCATTATTTTCCATATTTCCCTATTTGAAAGATTTTTCAAAACTCTCATTTTATGCAGTTGTTGTTTACATTTCTTTGATGAGAGGAAAGTTGGAATAGTTCCCAATTTGTAAAGAAATATACTGCAAAACAGTCTGTAGTAACAATACATATTATTACAGAAAATTGAAACGTTAATCATGTCTGACAGAAAGAATATGGAAAGGCCTGTGTGAAGAATTTGGATACCTGTAATGTTATTATATGCCTTTTTTCTAGCTATTAAATCTGTCTTGAAACCTGTGTATCAGGTAGCTTATTATTTTTTCTTAGACATCAGTATTAGTCCATTAATGTAATATCATAATATTCTGATTTTCTTTAAAACTTTTCTGAACACTTCAACTTTCATATAAAATATTTTCCTCCATGGTTCTTCTGCCTTTATATTGATGGGGATTTAACTGTTAGCATAATACATCTATAATCATCATCTATTATTTGGTCTCATCTGCATAGTTTCAATAGAAGAAACCCTAAACCTTTTTAGACAATTTTATTTTTTTACCTAGTCTCAGCTCCAAAGATTTAATTGACATGAATATCGCCATGTAAATGTCTGCTGTCACATCAATATCAGGGAATACAAAGCCATACTAGGCGTTATAATTTCCCAAACTTTTTCTTCTAAATTTCTGCCTTATTAATTTTCTATTTACCAAGACACAAATAAACCTTACTGTTTTGGGGGGTTTTTTAAAGACTAAATCCCCATTGTCATTCTCTTCTTTCAGGATGTTCATTCAGTGCCAGTCTCTGAAATGTTTTCCATCTTTAGTGGTTTTTCTTTGTTACCATGAACACCATAAAAGCCCTGATTCTCTTTGCTTTAAACCCAGTTTACCATTGGAATGAATTAACTGGTCCTAACGGCTCTTCCCCTTCTAAAGCATTTTGAATATTGCCTAAATACCACTCATAATCCATGAGTTCGGTCATTCTTAATTGTGTTTGTCCTCTTGACTGGGTTTTGGGTAACCAGTTGCATGGTCAAACAGCAGTCTATATGTTACGAAGCTATTTTTTAAATGTCATTAATATTTACATCAGTAGGTGGCGCCCGTAGCTCATTCGGTAGGGCGCCGGCCACAGGCACCAGGGCTGCACCCAGCCCCAGCCTGCTAAAAACAAAAAAATTGCCTGGGCGTTGTAGCCGGCGCCTATAGTGCCAGCTACTCCGGAGGCTGAGGCAAGAGAATAGCTTAAGCCCAAGAGTTGGAGGATGCTGTGAGCTGTGACGCCACATTACTCTACCAAGGATGACAAAGTGAGACTCTGTCTCAAAAAAATAAGTAAATAAATACATATTTAAAACAGTATACTTTCAGGAAAGCAGATCACCCTCCATAAAGTAGGTAAGCCTCCTCCAATCACTTGAAGGCCCTGATTGCAAAGACTAAGGTTACTTAAATTTTTCTTCAAAACTGAAACCCTGTTTGAGGTTCCAGCCTGCGTATCCTGTCCTGGGGAATTTGGATTCAAGACTGTACCTTCAACTCTTACTGGAATTTTAGCCTGCTGGCTTGCCCTACAGATTTTGGATTCTTCAGATCCCTCAATGGTATTAGCCAATTCTTTAAAATCTCTCTTCTCTCTCTTTCTCTGTATGTGTGTATGTATACACACACAATTATATATTATATATGTATAAAACATAAATACTGGCTCTGCACCTGTGGCCCAAGCGGCTAAGGTGCCAGCCACATACACCTAAGCTGGCGGGTTCGAATCCAGCCTGGCCCACCAAACAACAATGATGGCTGCAACCAAAAAATAGCCAGTCATTGTGGCAGGTGCCTGTAGTCCCAGCTACTTGGGAGGCGGAGGCAGGAGAATCGCTTGAGCCCAGGAGTTGAAGATTGCTGTGAGCTGTGATGCCACTGCACTCTACCTAGGGTGACAGCTTGAGGCTCTGTCTCAAAAATAAATGAATGAATGAATGAATAAATAAATAAATATTTATATCTACATCTGTATCTAGTCCACTGATTTCTGTTTCTCTGAAGAATCCTGACTGATACAAATTCATTCCATTAAGATTTCTTCCTTGGTCTACTGCTTTGCTTCCACAACTTTGTTCCGATTGAACCAGTTTTCTCTAGTAACTTCTTATATCCTTATTACTCATCCAAAAAAATAATTCATTTACCCCTTTTCCAGCATTTGTCCTGATTATTCTAATTATTCACTATCTCATTCTCCTTTGAACTTCTACTTAAAAGATACGATGTTTAACAACATTCAAATAAGGTTTTATAATATAGAAAGGGAAAACAATAGCATTTAGTTTATTTGGTATATAAGGAAGACTGCTAGCATCTTCTACATTGAAATATGAAAAGCATATTATGTTACTAAAATAATACACTCATTAACATTTTATCAGAGGTTTGTTGTTCTTTTTAATAACAGAACAATATGTAAAGCTTTTCACTCATGGGTAAGTAGGCAGCCTACTAAGGTACTGTGACTATTGGTATTAATAGCAGTAGAAATTCAGAAAGTATGCTACCTAAAGTTAATCCTGAAATAATCTAATAAAATTCTTATAGATTTATGCAACATAAATTTGTGTATGAATTATGCATGTGAAATATTCATTTCACTTAGAAATGAATGATGATTGGATTTCTGCAGACTGATCATGAAACTACCATAATAAATTTACCTGAATCATCATTAAAGTCATTCGCTAGTTCTCTTAGTGATTTCTGAAAGGAGGACTTTCGATTTTTCTCTTCCTGAAAATCATCATCTTGGTTGCTTTTAACGGAAAAGGAAATTGCCCCTATAAAAAATAGGTACAAGTTGTTAGATTAACCAGGGATTAGCTTTCTGAATTTAAGGGTCAGTGTCAGGTATTAAAGTTACTCTAGCTTGAAACTTATAAGGCCCAATGTCAGTATCAGAGTTAAAACTGATATTGGGGCCAGGTGCGGTGGCTCACGCCTGTAATCCTAGAACTCTGGGAGGATGAGGCGGGTGGATTGCTTGAGCTCACGAGTTCAAGACCAGCCTGAGCAAAAGTGAGACCCCCGTCTCTACTAAAAATAGAAAAACTGAGGCAAGAGGATCACTTGAGCCCTAATAGGAGGTTGCTGTGAGCTATGACACCATGGTACGCTACCCAGGACAACAGCCTGAGAAACTATATAAAAAAAAACAAAAAAAAAAAAAAAAAACGCCCAGTAAAACTGATATTGATAGAGAAGAATTTATGGAAAGTTTAAGGACATATTTTCAAAATCTCCATTAAAATGGTAATGTTTTTGACAGTTTTCCTGTAATAATTCAGAAAAGTGGTAAATAATAGAATCAGACCAGCTTTCAGAAAACTTATTGGTCTCAGGTGACTATACTTGCATATCTTATCCCTAAGTCATTTTAACTCTATTTATTACCTCATTTTAAAAACATTTTATTTTCTCTTATGTAATATCCTGATATTCCAAGCATGAACTTTCCTGTAAACATTTAATACATAAAATATTAAACATTTTGTTATAAAAGTTGTTAAGTGTCAAAAATGTCAACCTTTAGAATTCTTGTTATACTAAAATTGACTTATATGAGATTGATTTTTTAACTTGATATGAGTATACTAATGGAAATAACTAAGAAATTGATCCTGATCCCTCATTACCAGCTTGACATAAACCAAACTTTTCATGCAGAATCCTGTGTTTCCAGCTATGCATCATAATTAATTAAATAGCTTAGATTAATTCCTACCAATATGTGTAATTTAATTAAGGTAGTCTTTATATTTCATAAATAGTAAAGATAAATAGGACTAAAATTAAACATGAACTTTTGGGCTTTGTTTTGTTTGTTTGTTTGTTTTTACTAGAAAGTAAAGAATCTTTTCTAAAAAATATTTTTTGAAGAAATTACATTTTTTTGGATGTGGTCTTTTGTGGTCTTGACGTAAAACCCTTTTGAAATAATATACAGTCATGTGTATATGTAAAATTAACTTGAATTGGGGCGGCACCTGTGGCTCAATGGAGTAAGGCTACCCCAGCCCTGGCCAAAAAAATTAAAATTAACTTGAAATAAAACATTTATTCAAAAAAAATTAACCCAATACACAGAGCAAGTACTCAATAAATAACATCTTTATTCATAATCTTATTATTCTTATTTAGGGAATGGTCCCTAACAGGAAGATACTATTGGCCACGTTGCTCCTGGAGAGGATAGGTACTTAAGAGAAAGAAATGCCTAATGTGGAACAAATAATACTTTCACTTGTTTGTTTGGGTGAGAAATACATGGGTTTCATGTTCTTAAAGCTAGTTCAAAACTTCTCCCAGATAGATAAGTTCAGGTTATCTAAAGGTCCTGAAAAGTGGAACTTCAGACTTGTGCTGTCCAGTGAAGTAGACAGCAGTCACGTGACTACTAAGCAATGAAAATGTTGGTTGTCTTAATTAAGATGTATTGTAAGGGGCCGGGCATGGTGGCTCATGCCTGTAATTCCAGCACTCTGAGTGGCCGAGGCAGGTGGACTGCCTGAGCTCTCAGGTTTGAGACCCCCCCGAGCCAGAGTGAGACCCTGTCTCTAAAATTAGTCAGGCATTGTGGTGGGTGCCTGTATTCCCAGCTACTGGGGAGTCTGAGGCAAGAGAATCACTTGAGTCCAGGAGTTTGAGGTTGCTGTGAAGTATGACTATGACGCTATGGCTTTCTACCAAGGGCAACTAAGTGACACACTTTCAAGTATGAATGTTATCAAAAGTGTTAAGAATTGCTGATTTGAAAGAGTAATATGATTTTTTATTTTACTTTCTGTTATTGTGTGGGACATAATCTTTATCTGTATTCCTATAGAATTTCTTTTTTAAATTTGTTGTGTTATTTTAGCTTCAAATATTTGCTGCAACTTTTTTCCCTTTTGAATGTCTGTATTTAATACTTTCTAAAAACTTAAATAGCATGACAATCTTCTGTTCTTTATGGTTTTGTTTAGGTCAGCGCCAGGTATGCCTTCTAATTTATCATTATGGAACTCCATCATAAGTCAAAGAACATAATATGTATTGCTTTTGCACTACTGTAAAGTTAAAATATACTAAGTAGAACCATCATAAATCCAGGAACACCTGTATTTTTAAGAATTACAAGTATAGTCTCTATTCTTACTCATTTCAGTCCATTATAAAAAAATACTCAGCAAATTTTTCCTTTTCCCAACACACCCATTTCGAGTTTATTACATTTTATTATCTCTTAACAATAGGAACTGGCCAATTGTTTTTTTTTTCTTTTTCAAATTTCAAAAGCTCTATATGAGTATAACAGGCTATATATTATAGAACAGAATGAGAAATTAAATTAAGTATTTATGTCAAAAATAGAAGTAGGTGAGGAAAATTAAAGAAGAAATTATGGGTTTCTTCAGTAGGTTATGTTTGAAATGAAAGAACATTTTGAAGTAATGTATCTTTGAACTATTCTGTTAATTTGCATATAATTTTTTGCAACGGAAAACCTTTTCTTGACAATGTCATTTTAATTTCATTTTTTAAAATTACCCTTTCCCCTTTCTTTTTGGTTATGAATTAGCTACTATGGAAAAGACAAGCAAATTCTTGGGCTCTTATTAAAAACAATAGTATCGTATTTAGCAATCTGATTTCCATCAATGAACCTTCAAACAAAATGTAGTAAATAAATGATTATGAGAAGTATATGTGTTTCCAAAGCATGATTTTTTTCTCACAGTATATATACATGTTCTGTTTTGCTATCTCTAATCCACTCTTCAGGATGAGTCAACTGATTCAAAAGGAAACGAAGATAACTGAAAAACTTTGCTTGCTGATGCATGACTTTGTCAGAGGGACAGGAAGATTATTAGACTGCTTTGGAAAAAAATAAAAATAACAGAAATAACACTAGTAAGT
>CAUYRH010078950.1:0-22013 GCA_963574655.1 Perodicticus potto
GAAATCTCTCCCACTACCAGGAGCTTTGGTGTTTTCTGTATTCTTTTCTGTAAATCAATTCTGTCTTATCACGGACGGGTGGGGGGGGGAAATAATGTAATGAAGAATAATAAAATACATGTATTTAAAAAAAAAAAAAAAAGAGAGGAATTATTGTATGAAGGAGCACAAGAAAACTTTTAGGGGTGATGGATAAGTTCACTATCTTGATGGTAGGAATAGATTCACTGGTGTAATACATAAATCAACCATCAAGTTGCACACTTTGAATATGTAATCCTCTGTATGTCAATTATACTTGTATAAAGCTGTAAACAAATTTTCCCAAATTTTAAGTCCATTTGGGAACTTCCTATTCTTTTGCCACTGAACACAGACTTAGCCTTCCATTGGTTTCAATTGCTGCTAAACCTGTCAGGTCAATTTCTCCTTGACAAGTAGCTTGATGCATCAACATATTTAATTAGCAGCACAAAACACTCTTTTAGTTGGCAAAAAAAAAAAAGAAAAAACACACACATATTTTCACCTACATTAGCATACTATTAAAATATGATAGACACATAGTTGCAAGCACAGTTTACAGAATGGGATTGTAAAAGTTTCAAAAGTTGAAAAGGTTTGAAGGTTTTTTTTAAAAAAAACAGAGAAAATAGCTTCTGAAAGAATGATATTAAAAAGCAGTAGAGGGCGGTGCCTGTGGCTCAACAGAGTAGGGCACTGGCCCCATATGCTGGAGGTGGCAGGTTCAAACCCAGCCCCGGGCCAAAAACTGCAAAAAAAAAAAAAAAAAAAACCAGTAGAAAACTACGAAGCAGCATTTGCATAATCAGTAAGTATCTCCAGTCATCTCAGGAATCCTCTCAATATCCCAGGCATATACGTGTCACTATTGTCACAGTGAAACAGATGCTAAATGTGACTTGAGCAAGAGATTCTAACACTGTAGACATGAAACAAAAATTTGTGGATTATAAATGTGGCCCTGTGCCCTTTTTGAAATTATGTCATCTTTTACATGTAGAATTCTATCTTGCTACTTTTTTTTGTTTTCTATTTTTCTATTATTTTGTTTTGTCAGAGTAACATCTTTTTCCCTTTTCTTAAATTTCAGAACATTAGGGGTTCACATATTTTGTTTACACACTTTGTTTTTATACAGATTGAGTCAAAATTACGAGTGTGCCCTTCACCCAGATAGTGTGCACTGTACTAAATAGGTGTGAATACCCTCCTCCCCCCATCTTACTATTTTTACATATTATTTTAAGACATTGTGGTTTGAATGATGAATGAAGGAAACCCATGAAACCACTAACTGTTTAAAGCACTGGAAACTCAAGCTGTTATACAGCTTCTCCTCCCCCCCTGTTAAATTCATCTACCTTAATTCTATACCAGAAGTTTCCTACATCATCAAATGAAAACCTGGAGCTTGCATACAGTAGTCCTTAATATCTATGCTACCAGGATTCCTCACAGGTGAGAAAACCTTCCACTGGGGATTTATGGTTTATTAGAAACTATCTGGATATGTTCCAAAGCAGAATACATATTGATCAACTATATTCATTGTGAAACAGTGTTTGAGTGAGATTCCAATGTATTTAATCCACAAACTGAAATTTATTAGCAAGCTAGTCAAATTATGAATTTATTTCCTAAAAACACAAACCTGATGAAATTCTTTTTTTTTTTTTTGAGACAGAGTCTCACTTTGTCACCCTTGGTAGAGTGCCGTGGAGACACAGCTCACAGCAGTCTCAAACTCTTGGGCTCAAGTGATTCTCTTGCCTCTGCCTCCCAAGTAGCTGGGACTACAGGCACCGGCCACAACACCAGGCTATTTTTAGAGACGAGGTCTTGCTCTTGCTCAGGCTGGTCTCAAACTCCTGAGCTCAGGCAAATAACCCACCTCGGCCTCCCAGAGTGCTAGGATTACAGGCATGAACCACCATGCGCAGCCTGAAATTCTTCTTGAAAGAGAAATTATCTGAACAACTTTCAGGAATAAGAATAAGAAATGTCATGTTAGAAATGACGCATTCACCTCGGCACCTGTAGCACAGTGGTTATGGCGCCAGACACATACACTGAAGTTGGTAGGTTCGAATCCAGCCCGGGCAAGCTAACCAACAATGACAACTGCAACAAAAAATAGCCAGGTGTTGTGATGGGCACCTGTAGCCCCAGCTATTTGGGAGGCTGAGGCAAGAGGATAGCTTGAAAGGAGTAGACAGAGGCGGAGGGAGGGGTGGGGATGTACGGGGTGGGGGGTGGATATTGCCGTCGAAGCCACTGCTGTCTCTGCCCTTTTCGTGGCAGTCTGAGGAGTCATGTCTTGGACTCAGCACTTTCTCACAACTTTGAAAATGCTCACTCTTCAACATTTTCCTCAAATTAATAATTTTACCTCCTTCAACAATCCCTTATAAATTCAATTTTTACTTTTTTTTGCAGTTTTTTTGGCAGGGGCTGGGTTTGAACCCACCACCTCCGGCATATGGGGCCGGTGCCCTACTCCCTTGATCCACAGGCGCCACTCTAATTTTTACTTTTTAAAAATTATTTACAGGCTCGGCGCCTGTGGCTCAACGGGCTAAGGCGCCAGCCACGTACACCTGAGCTGGCAGGTTCGAATCCAGCCCGGGCCTGCCAAACAACAATGACGGCTGCAACCAAAAAATGGCCAGGAGTTGTGGCGGGTGCCTGTAATCCCAGCTACTTGGGAGGCGGAGGCAGAAGACTCGCTTGAGCCCAGGAACTGGAGTTTGCTGTGAGCTGAGACGCCACAGCACTCCATCCAGGGTGACAGCTTGAGGCTCTGTCTCCAAAAAAAAAAAAAAAATTATTTACAAAAGAAAATTATTTTTAAATAGTATGTCTTTTTAATTGGCATTGTCCACCAAGTATGCCCCCAAATTTCTTTAAATAGTACGACAATATTACCTAGCTTTTTAAACAAATTCACTTCAGTCAGCGTTTATATACAAAACACTGTACTGGACACGGAAGGGAAGCAACAACAGATAAGCACACAATAAAGGCAAAGATACGGTGACTCCTGCCTGTAATCCCAGCACTCTGGGAGGCAGAGGCAGGTGGAGTGCCTGAGCTCACAGGTTTGAGACCAGCCTGAGCAAGAGCAAGACCCCATCTCTACAAAAAATAGAAAAGCTTAGCTGGGTGTTGTGGCAGGCAACTGTAGTCCTTAGCTACTCGGGAGGCTGAGGCAAGAGGATAGCTTTAGCCAAGAGTTTGAGTTGGCTGTGAGCTATGACACATGGCAATCTACTGAGGGGTACAAATGAAACTCTGCCTCAAAAAAGAAATGGGGCTTGGCATCCGTAGCACAGTGGTTACGGCACCAGCCACATACACCGAGGGTAGCCAGTTCAAACCCAGCTCAGGCCAGCTAAACAACTGCAACAAAAAAATAGCCGGCCACTGTGGCGGGTGCCTGTAGTCCCAGCTACTTGGGAGGCTGAGGCAAGAGAATCACTGAAGCCTAAGAGTTTGAGATTGCTGTGAGCTGTGACATCATGACACTCTACCAAGGGCAACATAGTGAGACTCTGTCTTTAAAACAAAAAAAAAAAAAAAAGTTTAAAGGCAAAGACGTGTTCCCAGACATCTCTCAGGTTCCTCAGCTCAAGCAATCCTCCTGCCTCATCCTCCTCAATAGCTGAGACTACAGGTGCCACTGCAATGCCCAGCTAATCTTTTCTATTTTTAGTAGAGACAGTCTTGCTCTTGCTCAGGCGAGTCTGCCAACTCCTGCACTCAAGCGATCCTCCCACCTTGGTGTCACAGAGGCCAAGGTTTACAGGTGAGAGCTGGCGCACCCCATCAGGCATGTAATTTTAATAAAAGTCAACTATGATAAGTCCTATGCTAGACGGGTAACCTGGTTGCTGTGAGAACCCAGGAGTGGTGTGATTAATTCCCTTGGTAAGGACCGAAGATGACAAAATAGACAAAACTGATAGGGCATTTGAATCAATCCTGAGAGAACCCAGACTTTCTATGAAAGGTGAGGATATCATTGTTTGGGATATGGTTTTGAGGGTTGAAGAGTCATACAAGACAGGAAAAAGCTTTTTTTTTTTTTACTTTTTTGCATCTTTATAACAGATGCTCATAAATTGTTCTAACACTTTGACTCTTCCCTGGGAGTGGCCTAAGGTTCAAATAATTTGGAAGGATGGATATCTGTGCTGACTTGCAGGAAATATGAGTCAGCTTTTCTCATGCACTCAGTGCTACTGTTACAGCTAGGACATTGGGAAACACAAAGCTGAACAAATCAAACACTTTTCATTGATTGGCCCAGACACGCATCCTGCAAGGGTAGACAATAGGAACACCCTTTTTATTGCCAAGGCTTAAAGAACCTTGCCAACCAGGGGAAACACCTGCAATTAAAGACAATAGACTAAAAAAAAAAAGCAAACCCTCCTGCTTTCTATATAATCACCCAGAATAGCAGACATACACACCTTTAGTCCGGACTTCTCTCCTGCCAGATTCAACTGCCTCCAAGATAGCTCAGTTCCAGGTACACCTGAAACTCAACATTTTCAAAGGCGATCTTTACCCCAAACCTGTTACTGCTTTATTCTCTAATTACTTGAATAGTATTCACAAAAGCCAAAACCTATAAGTCATCAACTCCTTTTTTCCTCTTATTCCTTGATATCTAATCAATCATGAAACCCAATTCATATTACCTCCTCCACATGAATAATATCCTTCCTCACCTCTCCATCCCCAGTACCACTGACCTAGTTCAAACCTATATCTTTCTTTTACCTGAAATTTGCTGCAGCCAACTAATTGGATTTCCTAACTCCTGTCTTCAATCCACCCATCCCTGAGGCTCCAGGTGATGCTTTCTTAAGAAATATTAGCGGTTTGGGACATCATTTGAGATTCCTAGCTTCCTCCTCTCCTTTCTTTCTATTCCTGGTGGAAAGTCCATCAGTGTCCAATCATGACATTACCTAAGATGACAAAGATGACAAAGACTGACAAAGGTGTCAAAGATGACACTAAGGCCTATGCCTCTCTCTTCGCATCCCCTCCCCAGTACAGTGGAGACAGTCTCTAATTTGGAACACTTTCAGACTGTCAACACAAGGCTCTTAATTGAGAGAAAGCATTTAAGCCTCTGCCACCCACAAAAGAGCTTTGCTTTCCTTTCCCACATATGTGCTTACAAAAAAATGGATCACTTAGTTATATCAAGCTAGTTATACCAAGGGCAAAGTTAATCCATACAGGAGAAACTCTAAAAATAGGCTTATTCAAGATTTGGAGACTAACAGATTTTTAATAATAAAGATTCAAACTTAAAAAAAAAAAAAGATCTCCAAAGCCTCTTGTAAGGCTGTTATCCCGTTAACTAAATAATCCCTGAAAGCTATTTTAGGCTCTCTGGTGTCAGCTCACTTTATTATCTCCTAGAAATGACTATCCTCCCTCTATATTTCCCAGGTATAACCCTGCAAGTTTTCATATCTGGTTGTAATTTTTTTTAACAGCATCTTTAATAAATATCACCTTACTGATTTAATAGAATGTAGATGTTAAAATAATGATTTACGGAGTTAAAAATTATGTTAAAAGGGGGAAAGAAGTTAAATTGAGAGGAAGATTTTATCTGAATCTATTAGAACTAAAATGAAAGAAAGGCTTTTCAAGATGACAAAACAGGGCAGTGCAAACTGCTGCCCACCTGTGCAATGCTGTCTTCAGGGTAACAAGCGGTGCAATTGAATAAAGGAGATCCACAGAGTACTCCACGTCAGACTGAACAGAGTATATAATAATACAGGTCATTTTCAACTAACTGTATGCTAAAAGGAAATGGGGAATTAGCGGTACTGTTAAAAAAAGACAAAAACCCTATTATTTTTAATTTTTTTATTAAATCATAACTTTGTACATTGATGCATTAATGGGGTTCAGGGTACTGCTTCAATATACAATGTGAAATGCTTAAACTAAGTAATACGTCCATCACAATTATACTCATTTCTTAATAGTTTTGAAATGTACCATTGCATCACGCACATAAAAACCCTATTCTTCCATTTCAAATTCTTCCAATGATCACATAAAGTAGGGCTCTCTTTACTATCAGGCTAGGGTCAAAAGTTGAAATACTAGAGGTAATAAAAATGGTCACTGGTTGCAAAGGAAAATCTCAAGGGTGGTGTTCAGGCAACATGTAGGGCAATTAGACAAGGGTAGGGCTAAGTGGATTGGGTTACAAAATAATTGGGGTGAGGCTCGACGCCTGTGGCTCAACGGGCTAAGGCGCCAGCCACGTACACCTGAGCTGGCGGGTTCAAATCCAGCCCAGGCCCGCCAAATAACAATGATGGCTGCAACCAAAAAATGGCTGGGCATTGTGGCAGGTGCCTGTAGTCCCAGCCACTTAGGAGGCGGACGCAAGAGACTCGCTTGAGCCCAGAAATTGGAGGTTGCTGTGAGCTGTGACGCCACAGCACTCTATCCAGGGTGACAGCTTGAGGCTCTGTCTCAAAAAATAATAATAATAATAATTGGGGTGAGGTGGACAATTAGAAAAATAGGTATAAAATTTATCATCTGACCTGCAAAATAATGGCTTTATGAGAATGACATTTTGTAAGTTGATTTCACGCTTCTCTGATCTAAAACATAGGATTTTTGAGCAGAAAGAACCTTAGAGATCATCTAGTAACCATTTTATTTTCAGGCCTGGAATGCCTATGATTGTAGCATTTTGGGATCCTCCTAGAGGTGGGAGGATTGTTTGAGCCCGGGAGTTTGAGGTTACAGTGAGTTATGATCATGTCACTGCACTCCAGTCTGGGCAACAGAACAAGACCACTGTCTCAAAAAAAGAAAAAAAAGAATGGTGGAATAATTTTTTCCAAATCACTTAGCTAGACTAGACCAGAGCCCAGCCTTCACAATTCTCAGGCCAATAGGCTTCTATCAAATCATGCTGCCTTGTGGATTTCTTTCTTTCATTTTTTTTTTTTCTTTCTTTTTTTCTTTTGAGGCAGAGAGAGCCTCACTCTGTTGCCCAGGCTGGAATGCCTGGACCAGCCTTGCTCACAGCAACTTCAAACTCCTAGGTTCAACCAATCCTCCTGCTTCACCCTCTTGAGTAGCTGAGACTAGGGACGCCCACCACAACATTCCAATAATTTTTTCTATTTTTAGTAAAGATGGGGTCTCATTCTTGCTCCGGCTGGTCTCAAGCTCCTGAGCTCAAATGATCCTCCTGCTTTGGCTTCTCAGAGTGCTGGGATTACAGGTATGAGCCACTACACCTGGTCTTTGTTTTACGGATTTCAAAAAAGCAAAACTTTTGTTTTGTTTTGTTTTAGAGACAGAGTCTTACTTTGTCACCCTTGGTAGAGTGTTATGGCATCACAGCTCACAGCAACCTCCAGCTCTTGGGCTTAGGTGATTCTCTTGCTTCAGCCTCCCGAGTAGCTGGGACTACAGGCGCCCGCCACAACGCCTGGCTGTTTTTTTGTTGCAGTTTGGCCAGGGCCGGGTTTGAACCCGCCACCCTCAGTATATGGGGCCAGTGCTCTACTCACTGAGCCACAGGCACTGCCTGTTTTGTTTTGTTTTATTATTGAGACAGCATCTCACTCTGTTGCCCTGGGTAGAGTACTATGACATCATAGCTCACAGCAACCTCAAACTCTTGGGCTCAATATTTGCTTTTGCCTCAGCCTCCCCACTAGCTGGGACTACAGGCGCCTGCCACAATGCTTGGCTAGTTTTTCTATTTTTAGTTGAGACTGGTCCTCACTCTTGCTCAGACTAACCTGGAACTCCTGAGCTCAAGCAATCCGCTTGACTCAGCTCCCAAAGTGCTGGATTACAGACGTGAGCCACTGCACCTGGCTTAATTTTAAAATAGTTTTAATAAATCTTATAATTTTTTCATATTTGCTTAGTTGTTTTTTTGTTTTGTTTTCTTTTGTTTTTGGTGACAGAGCCTCATTCTGTTGCTCAGGCTAGAGTGTCATGGTATCACCATAGCTCTGCAACCTCAAAGTCCTGGGTTCAAGCAATCCTCCTGCCTCAGCCTTTGGAGTAGCTGGGATTATAGGAGAGCACCACAATGCCGAGCTAAGTTTATCTATTTTTTTTTGAGACAGAGTCTCACTATGTTACCCTGGGTAGAGTGCTGTGGCATCACAGTTCACACCGACCTCAAACTCTTGGGCTTAAGCAAGTCTCTTGCCTCAGCCTCCCAGGTAGCTGGGACTACAGGCACCCACCGCAACGCCCGGCTATTTTTTGGTTGTAGTTGTCATTGTTGTTTGGCAGGCCTGGGCTGGATTCAAACCCTCCAGCTGTGGTGTATGTGGCTGACGCCCTAGCCGCTGAGCTACAGGCATCAAGCCTGCAGTTGTCATTGTTGTTTAGCAAGCTCCAGGACGAGATCAAACCCACCAGCTTTGGTGTATGTGGCCAGCACTCTACTCACTGAGCTACTGGCGCTGAGCCTAAGTTTTTCTATTTTTAGTAGTGATAAGGTCTGGCTCTTGTTCAGGGTGATCTCAAACTCCTGAGCTCAAGTGATCTTTCTGCCTCAGCCTCCCAGTGTGCTAGGATTACAGGACTGCTTAAGCCACCTTGTCTGCCCCTAGATTTTTTTTTAAGGTAATACAAAGCTATAGCATATAGCTGAAGCTCCAACGTCACAACTTCATCTTGTTTCCCTTTCTCCTTCCCCAGAGGTAGCCACTATCCTGAAGTCAGTAAATAGCCTTACATGTTAGAGATTTATCTGTGTTGGTAGACGTCAGATATCACTAATTATAAGTATTTTTCTTTTTATTTATTTATTTATTTTTGAGACAGAGTCTAGGTTCAAATTATTTTACACAGATTTTTTTTTGAGACAGAGTCTCACAATGTCACCCTCAATAGAGTGCTATGGCGTCACAGCTCACAGCAACCTCAAACTCTTGCCTCAGCCTCCTAAGTAGCTGGGACTACAGGTGCCACCACAACACCTGGCTATTTTTTTCTTTGCAGTTCTCATTGTTGCTTAGCTGGTCCGGGCTGGGTTTGAACCCACCAAACTAGGAGTATGTGGCCGGTGCCATAACCACTATACTATGGGCGATGAGCCTAATTAAAAGTGTTATATAGTATTCTATTACACAATTATACCATGATTCTTTTGTTGCCAGGCAATTTGTTTTTGTCCAATCATCATTACTAAGAACAATTCATCAATTAATACCTAGTAGTGTCTTCTGGGGTATATACATACAGGAGTTTTCAAGCTTTTATGGCCAGTTCTCACAATGAATAATTTTACATGTAATTTACATTACATACATACATGCATATATCATCAACACAGGTTGGGTTGCCTAGGAAGTAGACTCTGAAAGAGAGATTTGCGTTTGGGATGTTTATTAGGGAGTATCCCAGGATCAGAATCTATAAGGAAGTGAAGGAGGCAGTACTGGGCAGAGAGAAGTTGGGCTACAATGAAGTGGCAACAAAGGGCTCAGCTGATCCCACATTGGCTGAGATGGTTCTTGAGAATTATTTCAAATTGGTTGGAGCAAGGAAATCAAGCCTATATATTTTCACCTGCACTGACAAGTTACTGGGCACAACTTCATATAGGAAGAGGGTGTGACCTTGAACAAGTAGGTCACTTTTTAGAGAGAGTCCTGGAGAAGGACTCAGCTAAAATACTTTGGCTGCCAACACTCCTAGCATCCAGAAGAATGAATGCATCAGTCCTGGAGAGGGAGAATCTAGGCAATACACCATGACATCTAGTATAGCTATACACACACAACCAGTGGAATTGTTGGATTGCAGGGTCCATGCATTTTCAATTTTACTAAAATATTTCTAAACTGCTTTCCAAAAGAACGCAAAAAAGTGTTTGACATTACCACCAGTAGAGTATGCAATTTCCAGTTTTTCTGCATCCCCACTGACCGTTGGTATTGTCAGACTAATTAATGTTTGCCCCTCTGATGGATGGGGTAATAAAATTAGGATCTAAATGAAGGCTCAGCGCCTGTGGCTCAACGGGCTAAGGCGCCAGCCACGTACACCTGAGCTGGTGGGTTCGAATCCAGCCCAGGCCCGCCAAACAACAATGACGGCTGCAACCAAAAAATGGCCAGGCGTTGTGGCCGGCGCCTGTAGTCCTAGCTACTTGGGAGGCGGAGGCAGGAGACTCACTCGAGCCCAGGAATGGGAGGTTGCTGTGAGCTGTGATGCCACAGCATCTATCCAGGGTGACAGCTTGAGGCTCTGTCTCAAAAAAAAAAAAGAATCTAAGTGAAGCCTATCCTTTGGTGAAAGTTTCTAACTATTCCTAATGTTGTAATACACCAAGACTTACTTCTTGCTGTTTTATCAACCACCAAAAAGACAAATGCATTTTCCTGATAATTAGGTAGCGTTCAAGTTTTAGTCTTGCAAAGTAGAAATCTAGTCTTGCAAAATGTATCTTTTAGTTTGAAATATTTTCTGTAGCTCCTAGCACAGTGTACTGTATATAACATCATAAAGTAAAATACCTGTAGATTGAAGGAGTGAATTCTATGCTTAGGCATATGGCCTTTAAAATTTTGCTTTTTTTTTTTTTTTTTCTGGGCGCTGTGGCTCACGCCTGTAATACTACCACTCTGGGAGGCCAAGGTGGGTGGATTGCTCAAGCTCAGGGGTTCGAGACCAGCCTGAATAAGAGACCCCATCTTTACTAAAAATAGAAAAACCAGCCAGGCATAATGGCACACTTTTGCCCAGGGCAACAAAGTGGGACTCTGTCTTGAAAATGAACAAATAAATAAAATATTTTTAAAATTAAATTTTGTCCAGTGAATTATTACTATGGGAAATCTACATGTAAAGGCAAAGGACAGTACTTTTATCTTGCTATCAGGAAGCAGTGCAATGGCAGTTACCAAGGCACTTCCTCTTTTACGAGAAATTTGGTCAAAATTTAATGGTTCATGTAATACAGACATTCCATTTATAAATATTGGCTGATTTATTATGAAGTTTTTTCTTTACTATTTCCATTACTACTAAGTTCACATAATGAGAACAATACTGAAATACTTTAGGACTTTATCAAATGTTCTGCATTCTCTTCAAAGGGTTATGTAGTAATTAAGTGTGAGGGCATAAGGGGCAAGAATAATCTTCATCATTTTCTATCAGTGTCATAAAGACTTTTGTGTGATTTTTTTTTTTGTAGAGACAGAGTCTTACTTTATCATCCTCAGTTGACTGCTGTGGCACAGCTCACAGCAATCTCCAAGTCCTGGGCTTAGGCAATTCTCTTGCCTCAGCCTGCTAAGTAGCTGGCTATTTTTTTGTTGCAGTTTGGCTGGGGCTGGGTTTGAACTCGCCACCATCGATATATGGGGCCAATGCCCTACCCACTGAGTCACAGGTGCTGCCCTGTGTGATTTTTTTTTTTAAGTCAGGTTATTGAGATAAACTTTACATCCAATAAAATTCACTCTTTTAAAATGTAGAGTTCTGTGGAGTGTGGTAGCTCACACCTGTAATCCCAGCACTCTGGAAGGCCAAGATAGGTGGATTGCCTGAGCTCAGGAATTCAAGACCAGCCTGAGCAAGAACAAGACCCTGTCTCTAGAAATAGCTGAGTTTTGTGGCAGTGCCTATGGTCCCAGCTACTCAGGAGGCTGAGGCAAGAGAATCACTTGAACCCAAGAGTTTGAGGTTACTGTGAGCTATGACACCATGGCACTCTATCAAAGGTGACAAAGGGAGACTCTGTCTCAAAAAAGCATATAACTAACTAAATAAATAAATAAAATATAGAGTTTGATGAATTTTGGCATATGGAAAATCAAGATGTAGAACATTTCTATTCACTCTAAAAATTTCCCTCATGCCCTTTTGTAGTTATTCATTCCCATCCTAGCCCTTGACAACCCCGATTGTTTTTTTTATTCCTATATAATTGCTTTTTTGTGATAACAAGTAAAATTAATTATACAATATATAGACTTTTGAGGGTTCCCCCCTCGCACTTAGCACAGGCTTTTAATTTCTTTCCTTTTTTATTTATTTTTTTAGGGATGGGTCTGGTGCTGTCACACAGGCTGCAATGCAGTGATGCTATTATAGCTCACTGCAGCCTGGATGGAGGCTAAATCCATCTTTCTGCCTCAGCCTCCTCAGTGCTGGGATTATAGGCCTGACCCACCACTACTAGCTAAGTATGGGATTTTGAGATTTGCCCGCATTGCATGGTGCACATATTAATGGTCTGTTCCTTTTCATTGCTGAGTAATATTTTATTGTATGACCACACCACAGCTTGTTTACTCATTCTCTAGTTGAGGGACATATAGGAGGTTTTCAAGTTTTTGGTGATTATGAATAAAACCTCTACACATATTTGCGCACAGGATTTTGTGCAGACAAATGACTTCATTGTCCTTGTGTAAATATCTAGGAAGGGGGCTTTCTGGGTCTTGTGAGTTTATTAAACTTTATAAAAACTGCCAAAGTGTTTCTCAAAGTGGCTGCAGCATTTTATATTCCCACAGTGTGTAGAATCTGAGGATTCTAGTTGCTATACATGGTATCATCAGATATTAGTTTATCTGGTTGCTTGGATTTTGTGTGTTTAAAAAAATTATTTTAGACACTCTAATGGTATATATCGTTGTAGTTTTTATTTACATTTCCCTGATGACTAATGATATTGAGTAAAGTTCTAAACAAGAACTTTCATAAAATCCTAAACAATAGTCAAAGATTGAATTAGTACTAAATCATCTTTCCTACCCTGAAACTGATAGAGGAAGGATTCTCTAAACTCCCCAGCTCTAAAACTCTTGTACTCTTCAAAACCAAAAAAGAGTATTAAGAAAAAAAGTTAAGGGATGGCGCCTATGGCTCAGTGGGTAGGACACTGGACCCATATACCAAGGGTGGTGGGGCTCGAACTTATTTGTTGCCAAACTGCAACAAATAATGCTGGGCGTTGTGGTGGGCACCTTTGGTCCCAGCTACTTGGAAGGCTGAGGCAAGAGAATCACCTAGGCCCATGAGTTGGAGGTTGCTGTGAGCTATGACAGCACAGCACTCTACTGAGGGTGACATAGTTAGAGTCTGTCTTAAAAAAAAAAAAAAAGAAAGAAAGACAGAAAGAAAAAAGTTAAGGCTGAAGTGGTCACTCATGCCTGTAATCCTAGAACTCTAGGAAGCCAGAAGGTGGGAGGATCCCTTGAGGTCAGGAGTTCAAGAAGACCAGCCTGGCAGCATAGTGAGATGCTATGCAACAACAAATGCAAAAATTAGCTGATGTGGTGGCACGCACCCATACTCCCATTTAAGCAGGAGCCTGAGGCAGGAGGATCACTTCAGCTCAGGCATTTGAGGTTGCAGTGAGCTATAATGATACCACTGCACCTCTATCCTGGGTGATAGAGTGGGCCCTATCTAAAAAAAAAAAGAAAAAGAAGAAGAAGAAGAAAAAAACAAGGGTATTAAGTTGACCATGTAGTTATGGGGTATGGTCTTTGATAATAATGGCATCACGTTAGTGATGGTAAGTTAAAAAAATAGGGAATGAGGAAAAGAAATATAAAGATCATTATCATTACATTCCTATGCCTTCAGAACATTACCTTTTGTATCATATGGGCACCTAGAGTTCAAATGAAACCGGCTGGATTTCATTAGAAGGCAAAAATCAGCAGAGGTTAGTATATAATCCAAAAACATATGTAAGGAATAGATCTAAGGAAGAAACTAAAAAAAGTAAGCAGAATAAAAACACAACTAGTAGTGTAACTATAAATTAGGGTAATGAGTGGTTGGGGCTTTGGGAGCGTTCCCTGCTGGATTGTTTACTTGACCCTTTATTTTACTTAGGTTTGGTTTTGTTTTTGTATAGAACATGTGCAAATTCTAACATGTTGACAATGTAAATTTAATATGATCTATAAAATCTAATGCAGACGCTTGTTTAATACTTCAACTAATGCATATATTTAAGGAAAAGCAGACTTCTAGAATATTAGTAGGTCTTATGACTAAAAACAATCAATATAAAACAAATCTTCATACCTAGAGAACACAGTCTATTTGTAAGGCACTACAGTAATGCAAAATAGACTCTAATGATGTGTAGGGGTTTCCAAAGCAACAGAGAAGTTGAAATAAGCACATTTGGGGATTAGAGTCTATTAGAAATAGCTGCAGATGAAACTTTTAGAAAGAATTGATAATGCCCACCTCAGTCAGTCCTTGGAACTAAAAAATTAATAGAATGAATAACTGGAATAAAAGCTGACATGAGTAAAAAAGAATACCACCTAAACTGAACATAGCTATGCTGCTAACTAGAATGGGTCAAAAGATAATCTCCCAAGAGATTTTGCTCTTGTGCTGGGCACAGTGGCATGACCCTGCAGTCCTAGCTACTCAGGGGACTGAGGCAGGAGAATTGCTTGAGCCCATGAGTTCACAGTGAGACCTCTTTTTAAAAAAGACTTTTTGGCGGCAGGTATGGTGGCGCATGCCTGTAATCGTAGCAGTCTGGGAAGCTGAGGCAAGTGGATTGCTTAAACTCAGGATTTGAGACCAGCCTGAGCAAGAGTGAGACTCCATCTCTACTAAAAATAGAAATATTAGCTGGGGTCCCAGCTAGTGGGGAAATTGAGGCATGAGGACTGCTTGAGCCTAAGAGTTTGAGGTTGCTGTGAGCTATGATGATGCCATGGCAGTCAACCTGTGAGACTCTGTCTCAAAAAAATAAAATAAAATAAAATAAAATAAAGACATTTTTGTTCATGTCATTATTGCCACTTTGAATAAGGAGAAAAAGATGCACGTGATTGTGTGCATTATCTATGAAACAAGGTTTTCTTCCCCCTAGACGTTAAGCTCTAGTGTTTTCCAGACTGGAACACAAAAAATACTATTGTTTATTTATGAAGAAAATATGCCTTCCTTCTAAAATTTCGGGGAAAAAAAACGGTGTGCCTTGCACCACAATTATTAGTTCATAGTTCCTGAGACATACCATATCTGGGGCTTAAGAAACCTCACTCAATATTTTTCTTTTTGGCCTGGTTTCCTTGAAATGGGAAGTTATGATGCTAATTTTTTCAAGAACTGTGCAAATGCTTCTGAGAAACTACTGTAAGATATTTTTTTAAAAAATCTGTATGATCTGCAGTTGTATTGCACTAAGAAAAAATCTGTAACTTCAGAGGGAATAGGAAAGGGAATTTTTCCTTAGGAGTCGTGGACATGAGGTAGCTCATGGAAAGACTGTTCTTTGTTTCATTGAGGCTTTTGACTTTTTGTTTTGTTTTTTTGTCTTTTTCACAACTGAGAAGCTATTAGGATATTAACAAATCCTAGTCCATATTTGAGGATACTGGGTGGGGGAACCCTGATAATTTTTTTTTTTTTTTTGAGACAGACTCTCACTTTGTTACCCTGGGTAGAGTGCCCTGGTGTCATAGCTCACAGCAAGCTCAAACTCTTGAGCTCAAAAGTTCTTCTTGCCTCTTGAGTTCTTTTTGCCTTCTTGCCTCAACTTCCCAAGTGGTTGGGACTACAGATGCCTGCCAGCCTAATTTTTCTATTTTTAGTAGAGATGGGGTCTTCCTCTTCCTTAGGCTGGTCTGGAATTCCCAAACTCAAGCAATTCACTGGTCTTGGCCTCCCAGAGTGGTAGGATTATAGGCATGAGCATGTAATCAGCCAGGGAGCATGCCTGGCTCCTGGACTTTTTTGAATCAACCACCCCCATTCCACTCCAAGCACAAATAACTACATCTTAAAAACCTTTGAGTATTTTGTAATCAAGACTATAATTGTTTAAAGGACTTCTCAGATCTTTCATTACATTACCTGCCATTCATTTTGTGAATAGTTGCCCCAGTTCTGAAATACACATTTTATAACAATCTATGTATTTGAATAGAATGGTTGTTAATTATTATCATTATCAAAATGAGGTGTCACACAAGTAGGCTTTTGCAAAGGAAATTCCACAGAGACATGCCCTTTCCTCAGTCAGCCAATAGTAATCTTCACCCGAAATAATTAAACAATAGATTTTGTCTCCCATTTTTTCACTAAACCCCATCTCAAACACAGAAACTTCAAAAGGAATTGCATAGGACTACATACCTTATTGGTACTTGATAAATGATGGTCAACTGTTGTCATTTCACTAGTCTTCATAGTTTTCATATTATAAAGATGACAATCATTCATTTAGATGATTATTTGTCCTTAATCCAGTATCTCTGCAGGAGCCAACCATCTTACTCTTCAGTAAAAACAGGGCTTATTCTATTTCTCTGAAGCTCAGAGACCTCAACATTTTTTGTTTTAAAAGTCAATTATCTACTAAAAGACCTTCATGTGAAAGTTACAAGGAGTACTCCTTCCCCTAAGCTCTTGCTTGCTCTCTCTCTTTTTTTTTTCTTCCTGTCCTCTTGGGTTTACAACAGACACCGCTATGTTACAACCACAGAGCAAGGTATTGCAACAGAATGGCCTTGAAATAGAATGCTGCCTGGTTGAAAACTTAGGCAATCAAAATGGAATAAATGAAACCGCGCCTGCTAGATTTCACGTGTTGCTTCTTAGAACAAAAACTATGCCCTTTTCAGGAGAATATTACACTTTTCATGGCAAGGTACCCTCTTAATTATTAAAGAGTTCTCAATTGCTGCTACATTCATTCATAATACTTCAACTAAGACATAACCCTATTATCTAAACTGTTGCTTTAGTCACTAAAATGCAGTGTCAGAAAATATGTGTGCCAAAAAAAAAAAAAAAGAAAGAAAATATGTGTGCCATTACTTTGTAACTACTATGGTATTTCTCTTTTCTCTTAAAAATAGTAAAATCATTGGAAGCACAATAAACCTTTTTAAAATTTACTGTGAATGTCTATGTATTTAAACTACATCAGCAAATGAATCAAACAGCAGCAGGAGTGCCCTGAAACCAAAGCCTGTTTTTAAAAAATGTGTTAATCGGGTTTTTTTATCAAGAGGTATCATTACTCAGGCCATAGATGACTTGCTTGAGTTTCCTTCAAGTTGATTCTGATATAAAAATGAAATGATACATAGCAACATGTGGGCCACCCTGATACACTGAAAACTCTCCTTCGCCTGCACATGGTTTGTGATAACTGTATAATATGCTGTAATATGCTCAAAATATTTTGTAAACATGGCATATCCACTCAAAACCAGCATAATGAGAGTAATATTTTCCACATTTTTTCCCCATTCCTACACACTTAAAATCATTTTTTAAAGAAAGACTTCTGGTTTTTTTTTTTTAGCCAGTCTTACTCTGTTGCCCTGGCAGAGTGCCATGGTGTCATCATGACTCACAGCAACCTCAAATTCCTAGTTCCAAGCAATCCTTCTGCCTCAGCCTCCCACATAGCTGAGACGACAGGCACCTACCACAATGCACAGCTAATTTTTCTAATTTTAGTAGTATAAGGCTTTAAAAAATTTTTTTTTTTTTTGCAGTAGTTACGGGTAGATTGCCAGGGTTCTTATAAATGTCACAAGGCAGTGGCCGGCAGTTCAGTAATAGGGATTTCCTAACCACACAGAAACATGTTCAGCCAATCGTTGGTCTCACAATCTATTAACCAGTTTTAATTGTGTGACTGAAGGCACAACTAGGTGAAACCAAAGCCTAAAAATAGGCACAATTCTCGAGCAAGATAGGATGCAAATTTCCACTGGTTTTTCTTTTCTTTTTTTTTTTTTCTATACAAGTTTCTTGGGTTCTTGGCTGATTTACTTTAGGCAACTTTGGCATTGGCTGAATTTTTCTATAAATTAAGAGGTTTTTTTAATAGTTTAATGAAAATTCATGTACTGAACAAGCTGTCGTGAAAGTTACAAGGAGTACTGGTTCCTCTAAGCTCTTGCTTGCACTCTCTCTTAAATCCTTCTTCATATTACACACAAAGCAGTGAAGAGTTACCTAAAATTGTCTTCACTTAGTCTACTTTGTTTCATAGTAGTTGAAAAGTAATTGTTCACCTATGTAACAGCACCAAAGGGTGGAATAGGTTGGACCTTCATGTAAAGAAGGCAGTGCCTACACAAGTGAGATTTGATATATACTTGGTATCAGTTATTTTGAAAAATGGGGAAAATTTATCTGGACTCTGTGGTCTAAATTATTTGGTTTGGGTTAGACTCTTTGGGTTTAAGTCCTCACATTTTTTAAAAAATACCATTGCTCAGGCTGGACGTGGTGGCTCACGCATGTGATGCTGACACTCTGGGAGCCCCAGGCAGGTAGATTGCGTAAGCTGAAGAGTTTGAGACCAGCCTGAGCAAGAGTGAGACCCCGTCTCTACTAAAAATAGAAAAATTAGCCAGGTATGTGGCAGGCTCTTTAGTTCCAGCTATTGAGAACCCTGAAGCAAGAAGATCTCTTAAAGGCGGGAGTTTGAGGTTGCTGTGAGCTATGATGCCAAGGCACACTAGCTTAATCGAGAGAGACTCTGTCTCAAAAACAAAAACAAACACACACACACGCAAAAAATTGCTAAAAAAGAAAAAAGTGGCAATATGTTACATGTTGCTGATTCCCATCAGAAAAAGAAAACAAGGGAAAAGCAGCTATTTCAGTCTTCAGCATATTCCTTTTATTTGCATTACAGAGCAAATGTACTCATTCAAGTTTCAAGAGACAATAATCCATCACACACTCTAATTTCCATTTTGTTTTTCACAGATTGAGGAAAACCTTTATTTGGAATTTTGTCTTCATTTCAAAGCTCATTAATAAGTAGTAGCTGGAATTCAACTCTCCTAAAAGCTCACCATGATATTTTAGCTAAAAGTTTCTTGGTTTAGCCTTAGACTTATGTTTCAGATTATTCTTGGTTTGCTGGCTTGGTTCAGAAAACCAAGCACCCTGTAGAGCTCTGAATTAGAAGTCTCAAAAAAAGGGAGAAAAAAACCCACTACTTTTCTTAATTACATGCATTTTATAAGAAGATTATGTCTTCTAAAATTAGCTTTATGATGGCAAAACATCTGGATGAAAAGTGAAAAATTCAGGGATCATTTTGCTATTTCAGATGTACGAATTCAATCAATCTCTGTGTTTTGCGATTGTAAGATACACAAAACTGAAGTGCATTAAAATGTATTTGAGTGTGGTATGTATGATTTTTTTATTTGCTGCTGCATGTTAGCAATCTAAAAATAGAAACATTGCTCATTTTGAAATAATGAGGTTTTTGTGCATAATCTTTTAAGAATTGGAACCAAAGTTACTTTTTCTTGAGCACAGTTTGCTAGGCCAACAGAGACTGTCAGAGGAGACCCTATTGTATTTTTACCTAGTCTGGCTTTTGAGCTAGGCACAGTGGCTCATACCTGTAATCCTAGCTATTTATTTGGAAAGCTGAGGTGGGGGAACTAAGGCACCTGCCACAATGCCTGGCTAGTTTGTCTATTCTTAGTAAAGACGGTCTCAGGACTAGCTGTTGCTCAACTTGGTCTGAAAGCCTGAGCTCAAGTGATCCTTCCACCTCTGCCTTCCAGTGTGGTAGGCTTACAGACATGAGCCAGTGCACCCAGCCTGCTTTTGTGTTTTTGTGGCTGTTTAAGGTGCGATCTAAGGAGCTTGAGTTTACACTAAGCTATGATCACACCACTGCACTCTATCCTGGGTGACAGATTGAAACCCTGTCTTAGAAAAGAAAAAAAGTGTGGTCTTGAATATCACTATTGGCCTGGGAGCTTGTTATAAATGTAATACCACCCCAGATCTTTTGAATCAAGTTTGTGTTTTATAAGCCCTTAAGATGATTCCAATGCATATTAAAGTTTAAGATGCACTGAAATTAGAGCATGCATACTTAACTTATCAAAGTTTTACTTTCTTCCCAGGCAATGCAAGCACCTTGAACACATTAATTCCATTTATTCCCTTCCAAATTCTGTGTTACTGTTTTTGTTTGTTTGTTTGTTTGTTTAAATTAAATCACAGCTGCATACATTAGTGCAATCAAGGGATACAATGTGCTGGTTTCATATACAATCTGAAATGTTTTCATCTAACTGTTTAACATAGCCTTCATGGCATTCGCCCCCTCCCCACAGTGGTAAGACAGAATTTATTTACAGAAAAGAATACAGAAAACACTAAAGCTCCTGGTAGAGAGAGAGAACTCAAGTAGGGAGAGAAAAGCTCTCTCCATTTCTCTCCTGGTCTTTCCCTGTCTCCCACTTTAGACCTTTAGTCTCGGGGTATATATAGGTATATGGGTTCCTTGGCCAGGAAACAAATGAACACAGTCCCTTCCACTGGGGGCAAGGTAAATAAATGTATCAATGAATGAACACAGTCCCTTCAGCTGGGGCAAAGTGAATGAATGTATCAATGAATAAACACAGTCCATTCATGGAATTGAGGGCTAGGAAATTCACATGAAATTGACCGAGGCATAGGGAAATGGGGGTTCCACATTTAGTCCTAATTGTAAAGTGAAGGAGACACCAAGGCATAGGTGTCTCCTCAGCAGTTATCTGGACTTTTTGGCTATTGGAGCCTCCGGTGGGGGTTGGAGGTCCCCCTCCTTGCTTGTCATCCAGCCCGCTGGTTCTTCAGCTGGCTGCCGCAGCACTGACACTGCCAAGGAGGAGGTGGCACGTCTGCCAGTTCCGCTGAGTTGGCTAGGGCACCAAATGTTCTGCATCAATTTTCCCTCTCCGAGTAGAAACTCTAACTGCTGTTAGGGAAAAAGGGTGAAGACTCGATCTTACTGCTTCCTGCTGAATCAAGCGATGATAGAAGGGGGCAGTTAGGGTTTCTCCAGAGGGAGAGTGATACAGGGGTTCATGGACTGGAACCATCTTTATTGCGTGTGGCTTGATGACATTTCTGGAAAACATAAATCTGATTAGTATTATCAGTAATAGGCAAAGGTAGAAAAGCGTCAGGTCAGAAGCACTTATTCAGTGATGCTAAAAGAAAACCATATTAGGATTTTTCTTGCTGTTTCCTAAATAATAACTTCAAACTTTCTTTTTGCTCCCAAGTGTAGGTGGTCTGTGGTTGGCTGTCTTCATTGTCTGCCTCCGTAGAAGATGGAGGGTTCCAGGCTTTTACTCGTGAATGATGTATGCAGGAATCAACTCCTATAACTTTAACAGCTGTAGAAGAACACAAGATAACAAGAAAGGGGACTTCCCAAGTTGGGGTTAGGGAAAGTGAATTAGAGGGAAGAGTTTTGATCATGACTAGATCTCTAGGAGGGAAAAGTTCCTGTTTTAGTTAGTATGTACCTCCCCGAAAGGGGAGCAGGACTTTCAGACATGATTAGGGAGTCATGAGAGAACAGCAAGTCATCCTAATTGCAGCTTAATCGCTCGGAGAAAAATTTAGTAACCGGCTTTCCAGACACCCACTTTATAGTTATGGATTTGGGAGAAAAAAGACCAGGGTTAGAGAGAAGTACAGAAAAGGTTGCTCCAGAGTCCAAAAGAAATTTTATATCCTGGTGCTCCACTATAAGGCAAACCTGGGGCTCTTGAGGGGTGATGACACAAGCTGGAGCCATGAGAATTTGCCCCAGGCACCCTCAGTCCAGGTTGGGCTCCGATGGAGTCACTTTCCCAGGAGGCCTTCGCCTCCAGGGACAGGCCACCCTCCAGTGGTCACCCTTGCATTCTGGACAGAGGCCAGGTGGCTTGCCCAGCCAGTGGTGCTTCTGGGGGCAGTCTTTTCTGAAGTGGCCAGTCTGAGCACATTGGAAGCACTTGTTTTTAGCTCCTCTGGTTTCCCTCTGCCCCTAAAAGTTGCTCATTTGTTGGAGTGCCATTACTAGAGCTGTCATTCTTTTCTGTTCCTTTCTCTCTTTTTTTCCTCCTTTCTCTCCAGGACTCGGTTATAAAAGACCATAGTGGCCATTTTAAGAAGATTCTCCAGGTTATGGT
>CAUYRH010078951.1:0-21219 GCA_963574655.1 Perodicticus potto
CATTGCTCAGGGTGTTGCCCCAGCCAGAGATGAGACACTCGGTGCCAGCGGGTGCAAGGGCGCTGGGCAGGGATATGGAGGCCACGCGGGCGTTGAGGGTGGCAGGTGAAGCCAGCTTGATCAGCATGATGTCATTGTCGATGGTCCAGCTGTTGTATTTGGGGTGGCGGATGACCTTGGCCGAGTTGATGAACTGTTCGTTGCCCTCTACAACTTCAATGTCGTGCTCTCCCAGCCTCACTTGGATGCGGCTGTAGGGAGGGGGGAGTTCTGAAGGCCTGATGTCCCCTACCCACTGTCCCCAGAGTTCTAGTGCTCCTGCTTACTGTTCCGCCCAGGGTGGGGTCTGTGGCAGGACCCTGGTGTCAGTGCAGGTGTGTGAATGAATCAGAGGTTGGTGCTGGTGGGGCGTGATGAGTGAAGAGATCCATTTGGGGCTGCCCCTCTGTGTCCCGAGTCTCCTTTCCCTCACCTCTTTGGGCACACAGTGCTATAGGCTGAGAAGAGCCACTTGAAGCTTCCCAGGCATCTTTTCCCCTTGCTCCCTATGGACTGACTTCTACCCTCTCCCTTCTTGGATCTGCCGAACACACCCCCCTTTCTGCATGACCACATACAAGGCCTTCCCAGTGTGGCCCAGAACCTACAGCATCAGTGTCACCTGGGCACTTGTTAGAAATACAAATCTTGGTCACTCCCCCATCTGCTCCATAGGACTTTGGGGATGGGACCCAGAGATTTGTTTTAACAAACCCCCTAGGTGGCTGTGATGCACTCTCTGACTTGAGAACCCTCCATGCAGGCAGTGGTTGTCAGCTCTGTCTGCACTGTAGAATTCCAGAGGTAGGGAGTGTGAAAGACCCATGTTCACAGCCTCTTCATGAATATTCTGAGCTAATGGCCCTGGGATAAGACCCAGTCATGACAATTTTTTTTTGTTTCTTTTTCTTATGTTTTTCTTTGTTTGTTTTGAGACATAGTCTCAGTTTGTTACCCTCAGTAAAGTCCCATGGATCTATAGCTTACAGCAACCTCAAACTCTCAGGCTTAAGCAATCCCCTTGCCTCAACTTGCTGAGTAGTTGAGACCACAGGCATCCACGAAAGTGCCTGTCTAGATTTTTTTTTTTTTTTTTTTTTAGAGATGGGGTCTCACCCTTGCTCAGGCTAGTCTTGAACTCCTTAGCTCAGGGATCAGCCTGCCTCAGCCTCCCAGTGTGTTAGTTCTTATGTGTTTTTAATGTGTAGCCAAGTGGCTAAAAATACTTTCCCACTGACTCTTATCTCCCCCAAATAATCCCTGTCTGCTTTTATGACCCATGAGCTCTGCTGTTGTGTGTAATTGTTTGGTTGTGGGAGACTTCCAGGAGGTCCCTTCTTCACTTTTGGCTCTGCACATCAGCTACTACCACTGGTTTCCCTCCTCCATAACTATTCCCCTCCATCTCTCCTGACCTGGCAGCCTCTGTGCTCTGAAGGATCTGCGCTGTGTTGCAAACAGGGGCCCAGCACTTACGACTTGTAGCAGTGAGCTGCTGACACCACCCACTGGTCGTTGATAAGGGAACCTCCACAGAAATGGTACCCGGAGTTCAGAGACACCTGGTATGGGACTGAATTCTCCGCACAGGTAAAGCCCCCGACGATCTTGTCATCATCGTCAACGGGGAAAGCAACTTGAGTAGGCATAGGAAGGGAGAAGCCAGATTAACAGGATGTTGGGGCTGGAACTGTCAGCCCTGTGCCTGGCTCCTGCTCACAGGGGCTCTTTAGCAAGCACAGAGATGCCAGGAAAGGGAGCAAGTGCTGCTTGCCGCAGGATGTGCCACAGGAGGTGGCTGCCCAATCTTTGCATAGCTATGCAGGCTACGGCTCAGACTTTTCCTGGGGGCACCAGGCTGAGGGCAGAGCAGTGCCCTCATTATGCTTCATGGGATAGAAGTTGGCATATGGTCATCTCACCATTGGCCATTTCTATCCCTCACTCATCCCTTCTTTGCTCCCCATTCCTATCTGAGTCCCAGACTGTCTGGAAAGTTTAGTCTAAGTAGAAAAGTCTTCTGGCTGTACCTAGTATCTCCATAGCTCAGGTTTATACAGTGAGGAGGGAGAGGTGGTGGCCCCCAGACCCACACCAGCAGGACACAAGTAGGCATTGCTACTGGCCAGTACAACTGTGATTCTTAACGTTGGCTGCACACCTGGAAATGTTAAAACCACCTGGGAAGCTTAGAAACATAATACACAGGATGCATCCCAGACAAAGGAAGTCAGAATTTCCAGGGCTAAGTCTCTGGCTTGAGTACTTTCGCAGCCTCCCCATTTGCACTCCAGGTTCTGAGCAGACATTCAGCACTGCAGAGCTGCCCCAGAGCTGCCTGAGCCCACTCTGCAGCTGGTGGTTTCCTGGCTTGGCACCTCCACCTGATTCCCCTCTCAAGCTTCCCCCACCTCTGTATGAATGATGGTGGTGGGAGAAGGATCAGGGAGGAGGTGAGAGAGCTGAGGCTGACAGAGAGCCCATTGCACAGGTGAAATGGGAGGGACAGACAGGCAGCAGGAAGAGTAGGGCATGTATCTTCCAGGAAGGGGGTAGTTGTGACCTGAGGCAAGGCCTGGAACTCACCAGCAGCACCCACAAGGGCTAGGATCAGGAGTGCGTTCATGGTGGTGAGGAGTGATGGGGCAGGTGGTGGAGCACCCATCCTTATATCTCCCAGACAAGGGAGACAGAAGGCCACCACTCCACCCAGAACAAACATACCTGCAGCTGTCCCTTTCCCAGGCTGTTGCATCAGCTCTGCTGTGTTTGCCCACCCTGTGGAATTCTGACTTGCAGGTGATAAGGAAAGTGCCTCAGAGTCAACTTTTGCATATGGTAGTGGGGGAGGCACGAAACAAACACTTTTCCAGACAGGGATGTACAAATTCTAAATCTTGTCAATTAATGGTACAGGGGGTACCAGCCAGTCACTAAAAATGGCAGCTACCCTGAGAATGGGGTGTTACCTGGGCAAAGCGCTCTCTAGCCAAAGGTAATTCCTGGCAGCGGCTGACAGTGGAGTCTAGCAGCAAAAACAGCTTCTAAACTGGAGAAATCAACTCATTAGTTTCATGAAGAGGAAACTGCCTACTGATATATTTTTTCCCTTTTTTTTTAAGACCCTCGTCAACTCTTTTACTTTTTATTTTTGCTGAATTGTCTTTTTTATGATTGATGTGGAGGGATTCCTTATATTATGGTTCCAACAGTTTCTCAGATATACCTATATTTTGCTTAATATTAATAATATATTTTGATGAACTTTTTTTGGGGGGAGGGCTGGGTTTGAACCCACCACCTCCAGCATATGGGGCCGGAGCCCTACCGCTTTGAGCCACAGGCACCACCCTTGATGAGCTTTTTTAAGTTTTGATAATGACTTACTTTTTTATGGTTCGAACATTCTTTATCCTCTTTAAGAAATCTTTGCCTAACCCATGATCATGAAGAGAGTTTGCTATGCTTTCTTCTACAAACTTTAGAGTTTTATTTTTTTGATCTTCCAAGAGTTTTTATGTCTCATACCAACTCTTGTTTATGGAAAAGATCATAAAAGTTTCTCTGTAAAGGGTCACGGAGTAAACATTTTAGTTTTGTACATCATGCAGTCTTTGTCCTGACTACTCGACTCCCATTGCAGTGCAGAAGCTGAATTCCAACGAGCTTAACTTATGAACACTGAAATTTCATTATCATATAGTTTGCATATGTTAGAAAACGCAATTCTTTTTATTTTTTTCAATCCATTGTTAGCTTCTGGGCCATATAAAACAGACAGCAGCCAGATTCCTCCCTCTCTTAGTTTGTGGCATGAGATAAGGATGGAGATTCATGACTTTTCCATATTGAAACAATGTTTTTCCAGCACTGTTTGCTAGAAAGACTCTCTGTCTCTGCTTTATGCTGTTAGCATTTGATCTGGGGATTATAAATGCAGCTTTGATTTACCACACATTATCTGTAAAAATATTGTACTATTTAATTATAAATTTTTCATCAATGCCAATTAGTAAGTGAAGGAAGTTTCCTATTACTCTCAGTTTGTTAACAGTTGTTTTCAGTAATGGATATTAAATTTTGTCAAATATTTTGATATCTATAGACATGATTATATTGTTTTCCATTTTTTAGTAAAGATAGGATGAATTTCATATATTGTTTTTTGAGTGTTAGATTAACTGTGAATTACTGAGATAAATCCCCCTTGATTACAGTTTATTATCCTTTTTAGGTATTGGACGGATTATGCCATAATTTTAAAAGTATCACTGAATCTGTACCTGAGGAATATTGATCTGAAGTTTTTTATAGTTATCTTTGTCTAATTTAGGTATCCAGGTAGTTTGGGCTCCAAAATGAGCTGAGAATCATTCCCCGCTTTTCAGATTTCCTCTCAAGTACTGTCTTAGTGAAGTCCTATCAATTTCAATTATTATTTTTATTCAGTTTAAAACATTTTCATTTTTGAACATTCTCAAAGAAACAATTTTATATATACATATCTATTTATAGGTTTGTTCATTATATATATAATGATTTAATTAAAATAAATCTATTTAACAAAATATTTTGGATCAAAGTGTGTTAATAGTGACAACTTTTTTTTTTAATTTTTATTAAATCATAATTGTGTACATTGGTGCAATCATGGGGCACAATGTGCTGACTTTATATACAATCTGAAATATTTTCATTGAACTAATTTAACATAGCCTTTGTGGCCTTTTAATCACTATATGAAGACATTTATATTCTACATTTAGTACTTTTCACTTGTACCCTTGTAAGATGAACCGTAAGTGTGATCCCACCAATCACCCTCCCTCCGTGACAACTCTTTTGATGTATGTTGCCAATTACCGGGCAAAAGGGGTTTTACAATTTACTCTCACCCAAATAGAAAGAACTCATTTCTCTGTATCCTCACCAGTATTTGATTCAAGGGGGTGGGGGAAGAAGATACTACTAAAGTACATATAACTTCCCCTTTATTTATTCTTTTCCTCATGAGGGACTTAGAAAATTGTTATTTAATTTTGAAATATTGGGGACTTTCTGGAGATCTTGCTCTTATTGATTTCTAAATTACTTCCACTGGGGTCAGAGAACACACTTGAATAATTTTAACTGTGTTGTTACTTATTTTATAGGTCAGTAGGTGTAGTCCGCCCTGAGACACTGTCAACTGCACTCAGAAGAACATATCTTCTGCTCGTGTTGGGTGGAATGTTCTGGAATATTAAGGGTCAATTAAGTGGAGTGATGGTTTCCATGTCTTCTGTAGCCTTACTAATTCTTTGTTTTTGCCAACTTGCTGAACCAATTATTAAAAGAAGGGTATTGAAATCTCTGACTGCAATTGCAGGTTTGTCTATTTCTCCTCGAAGCCCTTACAGTTCTGTTTTTGCTTTGGTATTTTGAAGATCGACTTTTAGGTATGTAAATATTTGATCACTATGTTGTTAGGATATAGCATTTTTTAAATCTCTGATTATATTCTTTGATCTGAAATTTAATATAAATGTAGCTATTCTAGCTTTCTTTTAATTAGTATTAGCATGGCACATCTTTTTCTATCATTTTATATTTTACATACTGTATCTTTAGGGTATGTGCCTGATAAGTGTCATATACATGGCTATTTTTCCATATTATTCCATAATAATTGATATTACAACTATATATATATATATTGTTTTTTTTTTTTTGAGACAGAGTCTTCACTTTATCACTCTTGGTAGAGTGCCGTGGAGTCACAGCTCACAGCAACCTCCAGCTCTTGGGCTTAGGCGATTCTCTTGCCTCAGCCTCCCAAGTAGCTGGGACTACAGGCGTCCACCACAATGCCCGGCTATTTTTTGATGTAGTTTGACCGGGGCTGGGTTTGAACCCACCACCCTCAGTATATGGGGCCGGCACCCTACTCGCTGAGCCACAGGTGCCACCCTACAACTATATTTTTTAATTGAAGCATTTAGAGTATTTAGATTTGATGTCATTTTTTATCAAAAATGTTATGTTTGTGTCTGCCACGTTGCCATTACATTTCTACTGCTCTCATCTCTCCTTTGATCCTTTTTCCCTTTTATGATGACATTATGAATTTAGTGATTATTTTGTAATTTCTTTGTTGCTAGCTTATTAACTATAACTCTGCATTTTGATACTTTAGTTGATACTCTAGGTTTGCAGTACGTCACTAACACAATCTTCCTTCCAGTGGCTTCAGTAGATTTCTGTCTTTATGCTACTGTCACTATAAATTTTACTCTTACATATGTCATAAACTCTGCACTGTGTTGAAATTATTTCAGTATAAACAGCCAACTAGTTTTTATAGAAATTTAAAATTTTAAAAATATTTTGGAATCTCCCATTACTAATTGGAATATTTGAATTTGTTCTATCACTGATGACAACTTTTTGTAATGATTTTTTTTACCGTTACTTCCTCAAGATCATTAATCTTTTCTCCTATAATGTCTTATCTGCTGTAAAGTCTATCCAGCAGAATTTCTCATCACAGATATAGTTTTCTCTCTAGATGATTGATTTGGATCTCATTATACCTTCCTCATCATTACAAAACTTTAAACAAATGATCTACAATTATAATAACTATTTTAATATCTTTGTCTGAGAATTTGCCATTTGTGGGTTGGGCACTAGATATTTTTGTACTTCTAGCAGTGGTTTTTTAGCTTTGTTCTGTGATACACTTATATCACGTGTAAACAAAAAGCAAAAAAATCCCCAGCAGGCATTTCTCTTTTTTTTGAGGAATTTAGCAATGTAATTCTATCAGAAAATACATATGAAAAGTTAATAAGGTCAACAGTACTGAAGAACCCTTTATAAAAAGGATCCAAGCTTAAGAAAATATTCTGCCAGATTCTGCCAAGCTAATATAAAGCTCTAATAAATAAGATTGTGTTATTAGTGCAAAGGCAGAGCAGACAAATGTAACAGAATAGAGAGCCATGAAAACAGACCCCCCCACACATAATGTCTGATTTATGACAAAAGTGATATTATAAAATGATGAGGAAAGTATTATTACTTAACAATAGTATCGGGTAAATTGGATGAGCATGTGGGAAAAATGGAATTTATTCTCTTTCTATTATCATATACAAAGAATCAATTTCAGTTAGACTACAGATCTAGGTATGAAAAGGTGAAAATATAAAGATTTTAGAAGGAATATAAAAAAACATGATCATTTTGAAGTAGGCAAAGATTTCCTAAACTGGATTCTAAAACACAAAATGCTAATCAAAATAGGGGTAAAATAGAATAATTATGGCTTACACACTTCTGTTTATGTAGACACCATTAGGTGGGAGAAAAACTATCCATCCTACAGAGAGAAGGGAATGCAGTGGGAGAGAGAGAGAGAATGTGTCAGTCAAAGCAGAGAAAGGGAAGGAGGAAGGGGGTGGGAGGACAAGAGGTGTGGTACACCTTTTGGGGGCAGGACACAATTATAAGAGGATCTTTAATCTAACAAAAGCAATTAATGTAACTTGGTTCTGTGTACCCTCAATGAATCCCCAACAATAAAAACAATAACAATGAAAGAAACTCTTTATATGCCTTTCATGAAAGTGGAAATAGATAAAAGCTACTTTGGAAATCTCAAAGAATGCTGCATGGTCAATATAATTTTTATTCTGGTCTTCTTTAAATCACTTCCCTTTAATATCTTCACAAGAGGGGGCAAATTTATGAAATCAATCTAAATTTGAGTTTCTATTTCTTAAAAAAGTTTGACTGCAAAAAGAAGAGAATTAAGGTCAGAATGACTCCATGATTGTCAAAAATAATAATAATAATAATAAAAGCAATATATGAAAATGCATTAATGTGCATTACAGGGGGAATAGTTATTTTTAGATAACTGATTTTGATGGTGATTCTTACTAAGGATTCTAATATAATTTTTAGATATAAATGGCCTTAACATTGGTTTTGTCTTGACCGGCTCACTCCTTGGTATAGTGTAGGTCTGAGTGGTGACATTCAGTAATTGGAGTTTAACACAAATGTGCTGAAACTTTGCAGTTTTATAAGAAGGTATTTATTTGGTCATTATTCCTGAGAATAAGCTCTGTTCAGTCCCAAGTGTAGACTCTTGAACTGTGAATAAGGAATTTTAGAAGTCTGTAAGACAGAATTACTACTTCTCAGTCTTACTTGTTCCTATATTTCAAAGGTTATTTTTTTCCTGACTTCTATCAGAGAGCACTTGAAGTCCTGAATGCCTTTATTCCCTTTGATGGGAGAAGATGAGGGCAACTCATTTTTCTTGCTTCTTTTTTTTTTTTTTTTCTTTCCACCTTAGGGTTCATTTGGTTCCTTTCAATATGCTTTTATGATAAACCAGAAAATCAAAGAGTTTGTAGACAGAACAAACTTAGAAATTTAATTTTTATTTTTATTGAAAATTTTCAATTAATATCTTTGATTTTCAAGCTGGAAAAATAAAGTAAAAACTACTTTGCAAATTGCTGACTTTTAAGTTTAACTTTAATCCACGTCAGATTTATTTCTAAATTTTATAATATTTACAGAAGAATGGATTATTTTCATATGAAATTCATATTGGAGGAATAAAAATGTCTAAAATTTACACCCCCTTTTTAATGGATATACATTTTCCAGTTCAGATACAGCATGAACTTTTTTTCAGTTTTCAAAGCTACTCTAACTTTTTTGTTTGTTTGTTCATTTCAGATTAATTTGAGGGTACAAAAATTAGGTTAAAATGTTTGCATTTGTTAGTAAGAATCCCTTTTACAATTATATCCTGTCCCCAAGAGGTGTGCCATACACCCTAACATTGTGCCCATTAAATGGGAACATACCCATCCCTCTCCCTTCCCTCCTCACCACACTCCTTCATTCCACCGCCCCACACCTTGAATTGATTTTTCTTTTATGAGGGCATGTATTAGATCCTCTCCTGGCTTCATATTAGTATTGAGTACTTTGGATTTTTGCTCCTCCTTCTCGGGATTCTTTACTAAGAAGAATGTGTTCCATCTACCTCCATCTGGGTTAATACAAAAGATGTAAAGTCTCCATCCTTTTTTATGGCTATATAAAATTCCGTGGTATACATATGTCACAACTTGTTAACCTGTTCCTGGCTTGGTGGGCATTTAGGTTGTTTCCACATTTTGGTGATTTGTAAATTGAGCTGTGATAAACAATTTAAAGCAAATGTCCTTATGATAAAATGACTTTTTTTCTTCTGGGTAGATGCCTAGTAATGGAATTGTGTGATCAAATGGGAGGTCTAATTTGAGGTTTTTGGGGATTCTCCATACTTCCTTCCCAAAAGGTTGTATTAGTTTGAATTTGCACCAACAGTGCAAAGTGTTACCTTCTCTCCACATCCTTGCCAGCATTTGCAGCTTTGAGACTTTGTGATATGGGCCATTCTCACTGGGGCTAGGTGGGATGTCAAGTGGTTTTGATTCGCATTTCTCTGAGGATCAGGGACGATGAGCATTTTTTCAAATGTTTGGAAGCCATTCAACTGTCTTCCTCAGACAAGTTTCTGTTCACATCTCTTGTCAGTGGTAAATGGGATCATTTGTTCTTTTTTTGTTCATTAATTTGAATTATCTGTAGATTCTTGTTTTCAATTGTTTGTCAGATTCATACCATGAAAATATCTTTTCCCATTATGAAGATTGTCTTTTTGGTTTACTTGTTGTATGCTTACCTGTTCAGAAGATTTATGCCTTAATTAAGTCCCATTTGTTAATTTTTGTTGTGATGGCTGCTGAAGTCTTTGTAAAAAAATATTCCTCCAGTCAAACATCTTCAAGAGTTTTTCCCACAATTTCTTCTAAGATTTTTATTATTTCATGCCTTAGATTTAAATATTTTATCCATCTTGAGTCAATTTTTGTGATGAAAAGTATGGGTTAACTTTCAGTCTTTTGCATTTGATTGCCATTTCATGAACAGGGATTCTTTTTCTCATGTATGCTTTTGTTTGGTTTATCAAAAATCAGATGACTATTAGAGACTAGTTTCATCTCTTGGTTTTCTATTCTGTTTCATATGTTACGTCTCTACTTTTGTGACTAAACCATGCTATTTTGGTCACCGAGAATTTTTAATATAACCTGAGTCTGATAGAGTTATACTTCCAACTTTGTTTTTATTACTAAGAATAGTCTTGGCTATATGGGGTTGTTTCTAATTCCATACAAAATGAAGTAGTATTTTTTCCAGTTCTCCAAAGTATGATGTTGGTGTTTAATAGGGATTGCATTGAATCTATAGATTGATTTGGATAGTGGAGATATTTTATCAGTGTTGATTCTTCCTAGCCAAGAGCATGGTATGTTCTTCAATTTGGTAATGTCTTATTTCTTTTCTTAGGGCTTCATAATTCTCTTTGTAAAGATCCTTCACCTTTTTTGCTAGGTATATTCCTAAGTATTTCATTTTCTTTGTGGCTACTATGAAGGGAATTGTGTCCTTGATTTGCTTCTCAACTTGGCTGTCCTTGGTATATACAAAGGCCACTGATTTGTGGACATTGACTTTATACCCGGAGACATTACTGTATTTCTTTTTTTAAATTTTTATATATACAGGTGTTTATTAGGTTTCCACTTTTTGCCTTCACAGAATTAAAAAGGCTTAAAATTTAATAACAATAACAGTGTTTAAGATAAGGACTAGAAACAAAACTTCAAAAAGAATGAGCGAAGATAAATAACATTCAGAAAAGAAATCAGACAATTACTGCATTGAAATATTAAGCAATATTAATAATAATAATGCAAAAAGTAACATTCACATTGTCAAATAAGAGTATGTCTATTATAGAATGCTTTAACTCTGAGGCTCAGTATGAAGTCATCAGTTAACTTATTATTTTTTTTCCAAAGTCTCAAAAAATAGACAACTAATATTTATAAATAAAAGCAAAAGATAATTTCAAAAAACAGATCATGCCAAATCTTATAGACATTAGAAAAAGAAGAAATATTTCAAAGTCATTCTACTTAATCCAGATATATCTGATATTAAAATTGGAGAAAATATATTGTTATAAAGGGAAATTACAAACATATTTCACTTATAAATGAGGATGCAATATCCTAAACAACATATTAACAAGTTGAATTAAAAATTAATGTTTAAGTAATGTACTTTGGTCAAAATTAAATCCAATTTATATGAGAATTAGTCACTATTTTCTTTTTTTGTTTTCTTTTCCTCACCCCCTCCCTCCTTCTCTCTCTATCTGCTCTCCCCTTCCCCTATACCCCACTGTGTCATTAATTGTCTCTCATATCAAAGTTGAAAACAGGATTCATACATTTTCTAAGTGTTGTGAATAGTCATTTTTTTAGTAAGGAAATATTACTAAAAGATACTCGGTGACCTTTTAAAAGAGAAAAGTAGGTTCTTGAATATATGCTTTCAAAATTTTCCATTGAATTTTTATTTCTAATTTCATACATTATTATTTATTTATTTATTTATTTTGCAGTGTTTGACTGGGGCTGGGTTTGAACTGCCACCTCCGGCATATGGGCCTGGCGCCCTACTCCTTTGAGCCACAAGCGCCACCCTATTAATGTAATAATACATTATTAACAACATAATTCTTTCCATTGATATAATAGTTGTGTTATAAATAATGTGTCAAAGATCCATCTAATATTTGTGTGGTGTGTCTGATACATTCTTTATAGTAGAGACAAATTCTGTTTCACTAAAGAGTAGTTTGTCAGGCACATTGATTATTTAGAAAAAGTTAGAAGGCAAATTTAGTAACAAGTCTTTATGTTAGTAATTTCTTCATCTGGTACCATCATCCTCAAGGGAAAGTCGAATCTATGCAGCCATTATTTGGGCCTTGGTTTTCCCAACCAATGTATAAAACTAGTGTGTATAGAGAGATATGGTGGTTTGGGAGCAGATAATCTTGAAGGTCCTTTTTAGTTATTAATTTTCTAATTCCTTCATTACTTAAATAGTTTATGGTCTGTTCTCTTATATATATATATATATATATACACACACACACACACACACACACACACACACGTATATTTTCCAGGTTATTTTTTTTTCTCATCAAATCCTATCTCTTACACTATTTTTTTTTTTTTTAAGACGGGGTCTTACTCTGTCACCCATGCTGGAGTGTAGCAGCACAGTCATAGCTCTCTGTAGACCTGAATTCCAGGGCTCAGCAGTCCTCTTGTCTCAGCCTCCCAACTAGCTGGAACTATAGGTATGTGCCACCACCCTCAACTAATTTTTTTATTTTTTGTAGAGACAGGGTCTCACTATGTTGCCCAGATTGGTTTTGAACTCCTGACCTTAAACTATCCTTCCACCTCGGCCTCCCAAAGTACTGGAATTACAGGCATGAGCCACTGCACCTGGGCCCTTCGCATTTTTAGTGGAAGCATATACAAGCTTCTGTTTATGAGAACACATATACTACAAAACTTTGTTCATGATTAGGAGGACAGGTAAATACATTATGGTATATTTACACAATGGATTAGCATATAGGCATGAAAATAAATGGACTATAGCTACATGTGTTAATGTGGGTGCATCTCACAAATGTAATGTGAAGTGATAAAGCAAGCTGCTAAGTGTATGCAGAGTACATTAACACACATTATTATAACACAAAGCTTTCTTTTTTTGAGGCAGTCTCACATTGTCACCCTTGGTAGAGTGCCATGGTGTCACAGCTCACAGCAACCTCATACTCTTGGGCTTAAGCGATTCCCTTGCAGCCTCCCAAGTAGCTGGGACTACAGGCGCCCGCCACAACATCTGGCTATATATTTTTGTTGTTGTTGTAGTTGTCAATGTTGTTTTAGCTGGCCCCGGGCCAAGTTCAAACTCACCAGCCTTGGTGTACGTGGGCGGTGCCCTACCCACTGAGCTACAGGTGCCACCCTAACACAAAGCTTTTAATATATCATAGTTGGGAGGTAGCTACCTTGAACAAGGGTAGGAGGGGAATCATAGGGAGAGGGTTTACAGAGGACCCCAAATGATCTGTGTTTCATTTCTAAAGCTGAGTGATGGATAAAGGGGATGCTTGTATGGTATTGTACTTGATACCTTTGTGTATGTCTGAAGAATTTCATTAGAAAAACAAACAAATGGAAAGAAGAAATTACTGAATTAATGGATTTGTTTTTTAATAAAAACTTACAATGAAGTCTAATCTCCTTTGTAGCTTTCATACTATTCTGACCAAACCCCCATTATTTTCAAACCACATATATCTTATATTCTATATACATTATAGCTTATAAAGGAAGTTTTTAAGGGGAGAATATGCAAAAGGAAAGTTGTATATTACAAAGTAAGGAAACTATATCCTTACTACGAAATTACTGTGTAGCTTGAAATTTCCTCCTCAGTGACCTTGGCCACGTATGCAGTTTCAGGATGCAGCAGCAGATATGGGTGATTAGGATGCATTTGTTACTCGTAACCAAAGATGAAGAAGACTTAGCTAATGATGTGCTGCTTCTATCCACCCATTCTTTAGAGTACGTTACTTGCACATTTAAAAACAAAATGAATGAATGAATTGTTCACCAAAGAATTACTGTAAGAAAGCTGAAAGTAAATAATATCTTTTTTGAGGGGGGAGGATGAGACAGAGTCTCACTATGTAGTCCTCGGTAGAGTGCTGTGGCATCATAGCTCACAGCAACCTCAAACTCTTGGGCTCTAGCAATTCTCTCGCCTCAGTCTCCTAAGGAGTTGGGAATACAGGCACCTGCCACAACCCCTGGCTGTTTTTAGAGATGAGGTTTCACTCTGACTTAGGCTGGTCTCGAACTTGTGAGCTCGGGCAATCCACCTGCCTCAGGTTCTCAGAGTGCTAGGATTACAGATGTGAGCCACTGTGCCTAGCCCTGTAACATCTCTCTTAGCATTTTCTTTTCCTATAGTTTTAATTGAAGATTAAAAAAAAATTAACACCAGGTACAGTGGCTCATACCTGTAATCCTAGTACTCTGGGAGGCTGAGGTGGAAGGATCTCTTAAAGCCAGGAGTTTGAGACCAGCCTAAGTAAGAGCAAGACCCCATCTCTACTAAAACTAGAAAACTTAGCCAGATGTCATGGCAGGGACCTGTAATCCGAGATACTTGGGAAGCTTAGGCAAGAGGATTGCTTGAACCTGGAAGTTTGAGGTTGCTATGAGCTACACAGATGCCATGGCACTCCAGCCTGGGCAATGGAGTAAGACTCTTTCTCAAAAAAAAGGAAAAAAGGCTCAGCGCCTGTGGCTCAAGCAGCTAAGGTGCCAGGCACATATTCCCGAGCTGCCGGGTTCGAATCCAGCCAGAGCCCTCCAAACAACAATGACAGCTACAACCAAAAAACAATAGCTGGGCGTCGTGGCAGACGCCTGTAGTCCCAGCTACTTGGGAGGTGGAGGCAGGAGAATCGCTCAGGAGCGATGAGCCCAGGAGTTGGAGGTTGCTGTGAGCTGTGATGCCATAGCACTGTACCCAGGGCAACAGCTTGAGGTTGTGTCTCAAAAAAAAAAAGAAAACAGAAAAAACCAAAAACTAAGCATTATAAAAGTTTAATAGATCAAATTTTAGATTTGTGATTTTTTTTGTTTGTTTTTTTGTTGTTGTTGTTGTTGTTGTTGTTGTTTTGCAGTTTAGCTGGGGCCAGGTTTGAACCCGCCACCCTCAGTATATGGGGCTGGCACCCTACTCTGTAAGCCACAGGCACTGCCCTAGATTTGTGATTTTTAAAAACGTTTTTTTACCAAAAAGGAAAAAGCTTGACACTAAGCAGTATCTTTCTGGATATGAATGATATTTTTGAAGACTTGCCGGTTTTTAATTGTCCATTGTTTCTTAAACTGTATTTTTAATTTCATTTGTTCTCTCCTAGGGCATGAAGGATGGCAGCGCGCCGTGCATTAAAGGCTGTTTTGGTGGATCTCAATGGCACACTTCACATTGAGGATGCAGCTGTGCCAGGCTCACAGGAAGCTCTTAAAAGGCAAGTTATCCTCCAGGTTCCGCTGACAAATACGTTTGTAAGTGCCATTTTACCAAGGCAGGTCATTAGCTAAATGGATGGTTAAGATGGCATTTCACCAGTTTACCAATATATACAGGAACTGCCTTGGGGTTAGCTAGAAAATGTGTACCTAGTAATATCCATTGTTCTCTAAGCCATCATTAGGTTTGGCCTCTTGATCTAGTTTTTTCTTCATTGTGTATATATATGTCTTAATTTCTAAGTCAGTAATGTACATTTGAGAATGAAAACTCAGGATTCTAAATGTGGAATAAATGGCATAGGAAAAATCACTAGTGAATCTTGGAATCATAGGATGAAACACACACTTGCATAGTTCTGCCTTTTCCTACTTCACCTAAGATCTAGCATTGAGTGTGCAACTGCTCAAATAAAGTTTAATTAAAGGACTTGAAATTTTAGAATTATTTCCATCAACTGAATTTAATGCTTTCAAAGATGAGCTCGTACTTCCGATGCAGTGACCACAGTACTAAAGGGGAGTATAGATACAGCCTAGGGATACACACTAAAAGTGTGTTAAGGCGAACTGAATGAATGTTTGCTTGTTGGGTGTCTTGAAAAAAATACACATCCACGCAATAGAACTACTAACTGATATTAAGCCTCTTTATCTTAAAATAATGTAGAGAAGTTTTTGAAGTCAGCAATTCTTAGCACGTGGTGCTTAGTAGTTAGAAAACCTAGTGACTTGTATCATAGTGCCTTAGTGTTAAGGCAAAAGATTGACAGACTTTCCACTCTCTCAAGGATCTTACCTTCTATTTGGAGAATCAGGAAATACGGACTTGTATATTTGATAGTGGTTACTAGGCTTTGTTTTTTACTTTACTAAACTCTGCAGTAATATAGAAGACCCTCAGAAAAAGGCGAACATAGTTTTTATAGTTTGACTTTGCAGCCTTTGGAGTTGAAGCTTCCTATAGCATGTAGATAACTTTTAAGTAATTGAGGATAGTTTTTTGAAGAAAGCCTTTTGGCCATAAAAGCACTTAGTGGTTTATCCCACTTTTCTACCAAGCTAGGAGGTATTGCATGGCTACAGTGTAAAAGCTACTTGTTGACTTCTCATTTTACCTTTCCAGGTTGCGCAGTACTTCTGTAATGGTTAGATTTGTGACCAACACAACTAAAGAGAGCAAGCAAGACCTGTTGGAAAGGTTAAAAAAATTGGAGTTTGAGATCTCTGAAGATGAAATATTCACATCTCTGACTGCAGCCAGAAGTTTAGTGGAACAGAAGCAGGTCAGACCCATGCTGCTTGTTGATGATCGGGCACTGCCTGATTTCAAAGGTGGGGAACATTCAGAAAGATTTAATTATTTCTTTTAAGTCATTCTTAAAACTAGATGTTTAAAGATGGTTATTCTGATTTCTCCCTGTTACTATTGAAATGGTTGACAGTACTGATAGAGTTTGAATCTAAATTAGTATTTCTCAAACCTTTTTTGACTGCAGTCCACAAGTAAGTGAAACACATTACATAGCAACCCAGTACACATGTATTCGTATGTGCTTATCTATGCTAAACAATACTTACTGTATAAGATGTATAATGTTTTCTATTTGGTTTAGTCGACTGTTTGATTTTGATGCTGCTTAGAGCCCTCCAGTTGGTTTCACAATCTACTAAGGGATCATGACTCATGGTTTGAAAAAACACAGATCAAAATTAGAGTATTATAATCCTCATTCCAGGTGTCACTATATTAACTTGATTAAATCAGATAAACCAAGATCTCCTTGTTTAAAAATAGACGTCATTCTAGATAGTGTGAAGTTTTTACACTGAACATGAAATTTTTTTTTTTTGGAGACAAGAGTCTTACTATGTCACTTTTGGTAGAGGGCTGTGGCATCATGCTCACAGCAACCTCAAACTCTTGGGCTTAAGCGATTATCTTGCCTTAGCCTACCCAGTAGCTGGAACTACAGGCATCCGCTACTACCCCTGGCTATTTTTTGGTTGCTAGTTGTCATTGTTGTTTAGCAGGCCCAGGCCGGGTTCAAACCCACCAGCTTTGGTGTATGTGGCCAGCACCCTACTCACTGAGCTATGGGCGCTGAGCCAACATGAAATATTTTTTAAAGAAGAGAGGGTAAAATTGTTTTCTCTTTGGAAAAATCAACAGATTCTGGAAAAACATTATACCTTTATGAAACTTTGCTACATTGCTTCTTTTTGTAGATGATACTCAGAGTAAACTAACACAATATAGAAAAATGAATATAAGTATATTCATTATTAAACCATGTGATTGTTTACAAATAATGATTAGAGAAGTTCAGCATGAGTATATCGTAGGGCAGGACCTTAAAACTTGTAGTAATAGGAAATACGCTGACATATCAATCAGAATTATTACTTATAAGACATAGAAAGCAACTTCGGCTGAATTAAACAAAACAAATTTTTTAAAAGAATCTGAATGCTGACAGAAATATGAAATGATACAATGCTTATGCATAGGAATTTGGGAGTAACTGATAAAATTATATATGAAGCAGCACCTGTAGGAATCTCTGTCTAAAGTGCTACACAATGACACATGAACAAGGTTATTCATTATGGTCTTATTATAATAACAAAAGATCGGAAACAGCCCAAATGTTCATTGGAAGGAACTGATTGAATCAACTGATAAATCCCCAAAGTGGAATACTTTGTAGCTGAAAAATAAGTAATGACAAAGAGTTCTATCTCTTGATAAGGAATGAGCTTCGTAAGAGATTAAAAAGGTAAAGTATAGAAAGCCTTACACATATTCTGTGTAGAAAAATGAGAGGGAAATGGACATACATGTGTATGTGGCATATATCTATAAAAGGAAGCCAAAGAAGAATAAATGAAAAACTAATAAAAATAGTTACCTAAAGGAGTAGTGAGGAAAGAGAGGAGGGATCAAGAGAGGAGACTTTCTAAAAGTACCCTGATACATAGTTTTGACTTTATAACCACGTAAATATTTCATATAATTAAGACAATTAAAAAGTAAAAAATCAGTCCCTAAAAACTAAAAACAAATAGAAATGAGCTTAACTCTATATCAAGTTGGTGATGTAACTATTCAGAGAAAGGAATTTCTTCAGTTCACTTTATTTATTTATTTATTATTTATTTATTTTTTTTGACACAGAGCCTCAAGCTGTCACCCTGGATAGAGTGCTGTGGCATCACAGCTCACAGCAACCCCCAATTCCTGGGCTTGAGTGAGTCTCCTGCCTCCGCCTCCCAAGTAGCTGGGACTACAGGCGCCTGCCATAACGCCCGGCCATTTTTTGGTTGCAGCCGTCGTTGTTGTTTGGCGGGCCTGGGCTGGATTCGAACCCACCAGCTCAGGTGTACGTGGCTGGCGCCTTAGCCCATTGAGCCACAGGCACCGAGCCCTTCAATTCACTTTAAAATATAGTATTGTGACTTGTTCTTTCATAGTGGGACAAATGCTAAGAACAAAAGAACTACAAAGAGATCTTAAATCTCATTCAGTAGTCTTATTGCTATAAGTACTATTAGCATTTTTATTTTTTAAATTATAGGATAAAGCAAAGTAGTAGCTAAGTATTTTTGGGACTGAAGAGTTTAAATGTCAATCAAGGAGATATTAAAATTGAACAAGCTAAATAAAATCTGTAACTGATTTTGAACTGAAATTATTAACTCCTTTTTTCTTTTGAAAATACATATTATCTACATCTTCCACTGAAAAGGCCTAGAAACAATAACAGACAACCCAGTCCTTTGAATGGTATCTGCTCCCATTTCCCAATACAGTTGCGTGGAGAAATGACTGAGTCCAGATATGGGCAGTCATTGATAAGATGAGTCTGGAATAGTTCATTATGTTAGCAAGGAAACCACTCAAGACTAATGAAGTCTTATCTAATTGGCAGGAGCCAATTAAAGGGATAATCTGAGTATTAAGAAGGATAATGGAGTTCAGCGCATTGGCTCATGCCTATAATCCAAGCACTTTGGCTCATGCCTATAAACCAAGGAGGGAGGATCACTTGAGCCTAGGAGTTTGAGGCTGCAGTGAGCTATCATGGTACCTGTAAATAGCCACTGCACTCCGGTCTGGGCAACAGAATGAGACTCTATCTCTTGAAAAAAAAAAAAAAAAATGATTGCAGTGGATTGAAGCACATCATAGATAAATTATAAAAAGCCATGAGTTCAAAGTGCACTCAGCGCCCAAAACGTATTGGTTGCTATTGTAGATTTCTAGGGCAGTAACTTACTACTCTGAAAACTTATTTGAGGAAATAAAACAAGCATTTATACTACCTTCCATATTTGAACCATATTTTCAGATAACCAAATATTTGATGAGAATAAATTGTCTTGGAGCAGGGGGTGTTTTGTTTTATTTTATTTTTTGAAACAGGGCCTCATTTGGTTGCCCAGGCTAGAATGCAGTGGCATTATGATAGCTCACTGCAACCTCAAATTCTTAGAGTTCAAGCAGTCTTCCTAACTCTGCCTCCCAAGTAGGTGGGATTGCAGGCATGTGCTACCATATCCAGCTAATTTTTTAATTTTTTTCTAAAAATAAGGTCTCACTGTGTTGTTTAGTTTGACCTTGAACTCCAGGCCTCAAATGACCCTCTTATCTCAGCCTCCGAAAGTGGCCGGATTACAGTTGTGAGCCACTGCAGCTGGCTGTAGACGAGTTCTTTATAGAGGAATTCTAGTTGGGAAATGCAAAAGGAATGTCAGAATAAGAAAATCACCATTTGGCAAGTCATAGTGAAATAGGCAACATCTGTTTTTTTCTTGCAGTTTTTGGCCAGGGCTGGGTTTGAACCCGCCACCTCCAGCATATAGGGCCTGGGCCCCACTCCTTTGAGCCACAGGCGCCGCCCTAGGCGGCAACATTTTAAAAACATTGGTGAAGGGGCTGATGATGGGGAGTTTCAAAATGGAGGAATCAGACTGATTATCACTTGAATCCCTTGGCTAATCTTAACATCTTAAAGTAGAATAACCAGAACTCTTGTGCTTCTAGATGTAGTGTAATGGGAAATTTATTGTGTTGCCTATGAAATAATTTGCCTAGAAGTTGGATGTGAACTTGTGAAAACTCCATTGGGGGTGTCCAACCTTGGGCCACATGTGGATTATTTGAGGCCTGTTTTGCTTATCTTTGGTGTTGAATATCGTGAAAATTATGCACAGACCTTTTTTTTCCCCACTCATTAGCTTTTGTTAGTGTTTATGTACGTTTAATGTGTGGCCCAACCCAAGTCTTTACAGTGTATGGCAGGAAAAAAAAGGTTGGACACTCCTTCTACATCTAATTACCAGTTTACAGGAAAGATAAGGATAAAGAAACAACTTCAATAATATTACAGAGAATCAGCTAAATTCAGAATATGGGCCCTCTCCAGGATTACTGATCTAATTATACCAATAAGGGGAAAGGAGTGATGTGATAAAATGAAAACTAAGAGAAAACAATCAAATGCAACATGTGGACCTTGTTGGGATGTCAGTTTAGTATTCTAAGTGTAAAAAGATACTTTGAGAAATTTGGGAAAACTAAATATGGACTAAATATTGAGCAATATTAAAGAATTATTAACTTTGTTGATATAATAATATTTTTAAGTTATTACCAGTTAAGACACAAAAATATGAAGAGTTGAAATGCCATGATATCTGAGATTCATTTTAAAAAGACTTCTAAAAATGTAGGGGATAACATTGTTAGTTAGGGGATGATAGATAGGGTTGGCAAAATGTTATAAAAGCTGGATGATGGGTATGTCAGGCTCATTATAAGTTTTACTAAATATATATATATATATATATACACACACACACACACACACATATATATATATATATATATATTTTTTTTTTAAGCTTCCGTGACAAAAAGAAAAAATAGGCTGTTTGTGGCCCCACAAGAGAAAGACTCAATTTAATTCCGGTTGGAGAAGAGGGAGAGGATTGGTGTGCTCTCACCTAATGAACATAGTGGAAGAGTATATGGCATACCTGGCTGAGGGGCACAACTACAACAGGGACCTTACCAACAAACGCAAACATTGTAACCTAATGGTTTGTACCTTCATAGTAATCTGAA
>CAUYRH010078953.1:0-25908 GCA_963574655.1 Perodicticus potto
CACCTGAGCTGGCGGGTTCGAATCCAGCCTGGGCCCGCCAAACAACAATGACGGCTGCAACCAAAAAATGGCCAGGCGTTGTGGCAGGCGCCTGTAGTCCCAGCTACTTGGGAGGCAGAGGCAAGAGACTCGCTTGAGCCCAAGAATTGGAGGTTGCTGTGAGCTGTGATGCCACATCACTCTATCCAGGGTGACAGCTTGAGGCTCTGTCTCAAAAAAAAAAAAAAAAAATAATAATAATAATTAGCCAGACATGGTGGCATACTGCCAGCTGCTCAGACGCCTGAGGAAGGAGGATTGCTTCAGTCCAGAAATTTGAGGTTTGATTGTGCTGTGATTGGGCCACAGCTTGGGTGACAGAGACCATCAGTACAAAAATAATATAGAATCAGTGTGGCTGTGTATATATTTATATGCAATGTGCAGATATATCTGTGGGATACATTCTTAGATGTTATCTTAATATTATCAAATACATTTTATTGTTTGATGAACAGAGCATGAGCTTTATTCTGCCCCTTTAGAAAGAAGCCTAAGAAGAGGAGAGAAGAGATTGGATGTAGAAGGTCAATGCGATTATTAAAAGTTGATCCTTCAGGAGTTTCATTACCTGCAACTCCAACGCAGCCAACATTAGTAGCAGATGAAACTGTAAGAAAAAAGTGCAAGTATAGTACATTAATTTAATACATAAAATATTGAAAAGTTTGAAGTGTTGAAACTAGACTGAGTTTATTAAATTATGTTTAATTTATATTCCATTGGTGCTTGAATATTGTGGTTTAATGAGTAAGATTTGAAAGTCACAAAGATTGGGTTGGATTCTATATTTCTGTAGGATTTACTTGCTGTGGGATTGTGGTTAAATTATTTAGCCTTTCTAAGCCTTCTTTCCCCATTTACAAAATGGCAACAATAATAGAACCCTTAGTAAATACATACAGTTTTTTCTATCAGTTAAAAAAAGAGCCTTAAAGCAGTGGTTCTCAACCTTCCTAATGCCGCAAACCTTTAATACAGTCCAAGGGGGTCGCTACCCACAGGTTGACAACCACTGTCTTAAAGGGTACTGTGAGGATTAAGTGGAATAATATCTATATCTTATATTGTATTAAGAGCTTAGTAAGCAATCAGTAAAAGGTAGTTATTAATAATAAATAATGTATGAGAGAAGTGATGATAGTCCCTTGCTGTAGTTAATTTTATACTGTTGGTGAGTAGAACTTTTGTTAACAAATTTATTGTTTAAGTGGTATTATTTTTTATTTAAGAGTGCCTACTGTTTAATTACAAATAGGAAGATAGCATTAATTAGGCTGGTGCTTTGGGAACTAATTGCAAATCAAGGTGCTGTGGGTCACTGGCCGTGGTGGCTCATGCCCATAATCCCAGCACTTGGGGGTGCTGAAGCAAGAGGATCATTTGAGGCCAGGAATGTGAGTCCAACCTGGCAACATGGCTAGACCTTGTCTCTACAAAGTGGGAAAAAAAAAGTAGCAGGGCATGGTGGTTCATGCCAATAGTCCCAGCAACTTGGGAATCTCAGGTGGGAGGCATTCAAAGCAATAGCAAGCTATGATTGAGCAACAGAGGAAGATACTATCTTGAAAAAGAAAAAAAAGTGCTATGGGAAGCTGCATAGAGTAGTAGCTATCAAAATTTTTTTTTCTTTTTTAGAGACAGAGTCTCAAGCTGTCGCCCAGGGTAGAGTGCTGTGGCGTCATAGCTCACAGCAACCTCCAAGTTGGACTCAAGCAATCCTCTTGCCTTGGTTTTTCTATTTTTTAGTAGAGATGGGGTCTTGCTTTTTTTTGCTCAGGCTGGTCTGGAGCCCTCAAGCAATCCACCCGCCTCAGCCTCTCCTAGTGCTAGGATTACAGGTGTGAGCCACTGCACCTGGCTGGCTTTTTTTTTTTTTTTTTTTTTTTTTTTTTGAGTCAGCCTCAAGCTGTCACCCTGGATAGAGTGCTATGGCATCACCGCTCACAGCAACCTCCAATTCCTGGGCTCAAGCGAGTCTCTTGCCTCCGCCTCCCAAGTAGCTGGGGCTACAGGCGCCCGCCACAACGCCCGGCCAGTTTTTTTGGTTGCAGCCATCATTGTTGTTTGGCGGGCCCGGGCTGGATTCGAACCCGCCAGCTCAGGTGTACGTGGCTGGCGCCTTAGCCCGTTGAGCCACAGGCGCCGAGCCACCTGGCTGGCTTTCAATTTTTTTTTGAAGCCTCATTCTATAATGAGAAATATATTTACATTACCACCCATTATTTACACATATATGCATACTACTGAAAAGACAGTTTGTGAAATGATACCTTTTTAACTATATGTGATGTTCTTTGGTATTTTCTATTCTTTTCTATTCTCATTCAATAAAGTACGTTGAATTCACATGCCTAAATGAGTTATAACCTGTGCCTCAAAAAACACTGGTAGAGAATAACACAGTAAAATGAGATAAACTGATCTGAGTCAATTCTCAGCTTCTCCCGTTATTGACATTGTGATTTGGGCAAGTCAACTTATTACTTTGTAAGATACCTAGCATTCATTTATTTGAACGCCCATGATGTATCATTACTGTTGTTTATGTTGAGGTGGAGTAGTGAAAAATCAAATACCTTTGGCCTCCCTGAGTTTATATTATAGGGCAGATCGATAATAGATTTTTTTTTTTTTTTTTTTTGAGACAGAGTCTCAAGCTGTTATCCTGGATAGAGTGTCGTGTCATAGCTCACAGCAACCTCCAACTCTTGGGCTCAAGTGATCCTCTTACCTCACTTTTTCTATTGTTAGTAGAGATGGGGTCTCGCTTTTGCTTAGACTGATATGGAACTCATGAGCTCAAGCAATCCATCTGCCTCAGCCTCCCAGAGTACTAGGATTACATGCGTAAGGCACTGCGCCCATCTAATAAAATTTTAGTTTTATAAATTTTTTTTGAATTTTGCAAGCATCTTCCTTTTATTTATTTATTTATTTTTGAGACAGAGTCTCAAGCTATTGCCCTGGGTAGAGTGCCATGGCGTCATATCTCACAACGTCAAACTCTTGGGCTCAAGTGATTCTCTTGCCTCAACCTCCCAAGTAGCTGGGACTATGGGCACCCACTACAATGCCCAGCTATTTTTTTTGTTGCAGTTGTTGTTTTTGTTTTGTTTGCATTGTTGTTTTGGAAGGCCCTGGCTGGGTTTGAACCCACCAGTCTCGGTGTACATGGCTGGTGCACTACCCACTGAGCTATGGGTGCCACCACATCTTCTTTTATTTAATATATAAATTAAGAAACTTATATAAACATTTTCAAAGAAATTTTATCACTATAATCATTTATTTTAAAAAAAGGGTTTTGAAAATATAAAAATATAAATAAAAATATAAAAATGTAAAAATGTAAAATCACCAAGTTTGCAGTGGAAACTACATTATTGGGTAATCTTATTTTATTTTTATTTTATTGTTTCAGGTTAACTTGAGGGTACAAAGAATTAGGTTACAATGTTTGCATTTGTTAGGTAGAGTCTCTCTTATAATTGTGACCCACCCCCAAGAGGTGTGCCATAAGTTTTTTACATTTTTTACAGCCGCCTTTGTTACCTCCTGGGCCTCTAGAAATGGCTCCGGAAAATCAAAATGATAACAAGGAACAATTTAAAGGATTTCTGCAGACATGGACAACAATGAGCAAGGTATCACTTGAGAGGTTTACAACTTTTAAAATCATCTGTTAAGGAAGTTTCAATATTTATATTAACTTATTGTTTTGTTTTGGTCTGTTTCATTGTTTCAGACATGTGATAAGATCACTGAGAAGGGCTTATCTAGCATTAAAAGGTAAGCCGGAATGCCTAGCCTTTGTTTTACATTTTTTGAGAAGTTTGAATTATAAAGATTATATACCATTACAGGAAATTTTCCTGTGAGGTGCAATATTTCTACTCTAAGGACCATTGTTTGTCTTTTTATGTATTTCATTTCCAGTGTTGCCACATACCACTAGGATAGAAGAGTTATGAGGGTAGGGACTTTGTCTTTTTTTTTAGGTTGCAGCCACCATTGTTGCTTGGCAGGCCGGGGCTGGATTCGAACCCGCCAGCTCAGGTGTACGTGGCTGGCGCCTTAGCCCATTGAGCCACAGGCGCTGAGCCAAGGGACTTTGTCTTAATAACCAGAACAGTGCCTGGCAAATTGTATATATTTGTTTAGTGTTGAATAGATAAATAAATTTACATACATTTTTGCTTTGTTATGTTCTAACGTACGTATAATTTTGCATTATGCTCTTTTCATTTGTGCTTGTATGTTATTAGAGTCTTTATAATTATTCAATAATTGTATAATATTCCATTGAGTGGGTAGAATTTATTTAACCTCCTTTCACTGTTTGGTATTAGAAATTTGTTTGTTCTGTAGAAACAAGATCTCACTTTGTTGCCCAGGTTAGTCTGGAACTCCACTGGGCTTAAGGGATCCTCCTACTTTGGCCTCCAAAGTGCTAGGATTACAGGTGTAAGCCACCATGCCTCCCCCCCAACCCCCACCCCTTTGAGACAAAGTCTCACTCCATCACCCATGGTACAGTGCCATGGTGCCATCATAGCTCATAGCCACCTCAAATTCTTGGGTTCAAGAGATCCTCTTGCCTCAGCCTCCTGAGTAGCTGGGACTACAGGTATGTGTCACCATGCCCAACTAGTTTCTTTTCTATTTTTTTAGTAGTGATGGGGTCTTACTCTTGCTCAGGCTGGTCTTGAACTCCTGAGCTCAAGCGATTCACCCACCTCTGCCTCCCAGAGTGCTAGGATATAGGAGTGAGCTACTCATTGCATCTGGCCTCCCCCCCTTTTTCTTTTAAGAGATGAAGTTTCAATCTCTTGTTGCCTAAGCTGGAGTGCAATGATGTGATCATAGCCCACTGAAACCTAAAACTCCTGGGCTCAAGTGATCTTCCTGTCTTAGTCTCCCAAGTAGCTGGGACCAAAGGCACACACCACCAACTCTGGCTGATTTTTTTCCCCCCTTTTTCTTTTAGAGATGGGGGTCTTACTACATTGCCCAGGCTAGTCTTGAACTCCTGGCTTCAAGTGATCCTCCTGCTTCAGGCTCCCAAGTTGCTTGGATTAAAGGTGTGAACCCCCACACCTGGCTTCTCTAGTTTTGTGTACATGTGTATTTGTGAAGTATGATAATGGGTTTTTGTCTTTGGATGGATTCCAAGAAGTGGGATAATGAGTCAAATCTCGTGGACATTTTTACGGTGTTTAGTACGCTTGCTGAATTGTTTTCTAAAAGTCTTATTTGAACTTACTCTGCTGCTAGCAATATATGTGAGTATGTGTACTTAACAATAGCTATTAGTTTTTGGTGTTATTAAAATTATCAAGGGTAATATAATAAGAGAAAAATAGGATCAATGTTTGATTTCCTTGGTTACCAAGAGGTTGAATACTTTCCTATATTTATTTCCTAATTGTAATATTTATTTTTTGTCTCAAATCTTTTACTTAAATTTTGATTGTTGAGATTTGTTTTACTTATAAAATTTAACTTTTTAATTTTCTTAGCTACAAAGCTAATTTAAATGACATGGTCATTAGTGAAGATACTGTTTACAAAGTTACCAGAGGCTCAATATACTCCATTGCTCTCCACCCATCAGAAACTAGAACTTTGGTAGCAGCTGGGGCCAAATTTGGGCAAGTTGGACTTTGGGATTTGGTAAGTTGTTATTAATTTTTTGAAGATATTAAATAGATAGCAAATAGTCCAGAAGAGAACAGGCTAGAGCAATGTGTTTATAAATGTTGCTTGAAACTTACAGTTTTGTGCTTTATGATTCCAAGTTTTAGAAATCTGAAGGAATTTAAATTTGCTTTATAGAACTTTTAACATTTTTAGCTTGAATATCATTAGCCATCTGGGCATACATTAACTGCCAGGAAACTTCATTAAAACTTTAAATGTATATGTGAAAAAACTGCACAAAGTTCTTAGTTTTCTAATTGGTTTAAATCTTTCTTTTCTTTCTTTCTTTTTTTTTTTTTTGAGATAGCGTCTTGTGCTGTGGCATTATCATAGCTTACAGCAACCTCAAACTCTTTGTGCTGGAGCAGTCTTCTTGCCTAAGCCTCCTGAGTACCTAGGACTATAGGTGCCCATCACAATGTCTGGCTAGTTTTTCTATTTTTAGTAGAGATCGGGTCTCACTCTTGCTCAGGCTGGTCTCCAACTCCTGAGCTCAAGTAACCTACTCTCCTTTGCTTCCTACAGTGCTGGGATTACAGTTGCGAGCCACCACGCTCAGCCTTCTAGTTATCTTTAAAATATGATTTGCTGTGGTCTGTTTCTGTCACCCTGAAATTCAAATGTTGAAATACCCCTCATAGTGATTAGGAGGTAGGGTCTTTGGGAGGTGGTAGGTCATGAATGGGATTAGAGACCTTAGAAAAGAAGCCCAAGAGAGTTTGGGAAAGCCTACTCACTGCCTTTCCCACCATGTGAGGTTACAGCTAGGTGCTAGAAAGAGGGTCCTTACCTAATGCTGAATCAGCTGGAGCCTTATCTTGGTCTTCCCAGCCACTGGAAACAAAAGAAATAAATTTTTGCTGTTTATATGCCACTCATTTTATGGTATTTTGTTACAACTATCTGAAGGGAGTAAGACACAGTCCCTAAACTGGATCAAAATGTCTTCACAGAGAATTGCCTGGGATGATCCCAGTCATCTTTAGATGAGTCAGCAACAGTGAATTTGATTCATTATGCATGTAGTTCCGCATTAAGTGGCTTTCAGTAGTTATAAAATTGAGAAAAGCCAAGTTGATATTCTCTGAATTTATTTTCTAATTGGGGAAGTGGAGCAAAGATATGAAAAATGCTAAGGACAATTAAAGGAAATGAAACAATGGTGACTTGAAGCTAGTTGGGCTTTACAAATAAATTTTGCAAGTGCAGAGACAAAGATAAACCCCCAAATTCTCCCTTAGTTTGGGATCATAGATTCTCCTTTATTTAATAAGATGTGAATTAGGGTAGGAGGTGAAAGGATTTAGCAAAGAAAACTGAAGTAGGGAAGTGGGATGAGGATCAGAATAGAAGCCAAAAGATGAATCAAGGGTGGGAGGTTGGCAGGGTCTCTTGCACAGAAGTCAAAGAGAATGGGAGCAGAGAAAAGGATACTGGTTTTGAAAATAAGGTCCCATTTGTGTATTGAGAGATAACTTTGACAAAGAGTCACAGAAGGAGCACGGCCTTTAGGAAATTAAGAAAGTATGGGGTGGTGGAAGAAGCAGAAGCAATGGATAAAGACCACTTCTTAAAGAATTTTGAAAAGAAAAAATTGAGAATTAGCATTGTTAAGTGAAGACCTTTTTTTTTTTTTTGCAGTTTTTGGCCGGGGCTGGGTTTGAACCTGCCACCTCTGGCATATGGGGCTGGCACCCTACTCCTTTCAGCCACAGGCGCCGCCCAAGTGAAGACCTTTTTAGGGTGGGTTGATCTGTACGAAGTTGAAGAAACAAATACAGAAAAGTCCCTTTTTCCTATTTTTCCTGGTGACTCCAAAAATGTTTATGGGACTGCAGGTCTCTGTAGTCCAATCTCTCCATCAGCCTTCTAAATCTCACTAACAGATTCAGCAAACCTAAAAGTAGTAACATATTGCCTATCCTGTGCTCATTCCCTAATTCCCCAGTTTTTAATTTTTTTTTTGTTGTTGTTGTTGCAGTTTGGCTGGGGCCGGGTTCGAACCCACCACCCTCAGTATATGGGGCCGGCACCCTACTCAATGAGCCATAGGTGCCGCTCAAGTTTTTTAATTTTTCTTATTTTTTATTTTTTATTTTTTTTGAGACAGAGTCTCAAATGATCACCCTCAGTAGAGTGCCAGGGTATCTTAGCTCACAGCAACCTCAAATTCTTGGGCCCAAGAGATCCTCTTGCCTCAGCCTTAGCCTCCCAAATACCTGGGACTACAGGTTTCTGCCATAACGCCTGGCTTTTCTTTTTTTTTAGAAGGCCCAGGCTGGGTTTGAACCCACCAGCCCCAGAGCATGTGGCTGCCTTCTAACCACTGAGCTACAAGCGCCCACCCTCCCCCAGTTTTTTTTTTTAATGTATTTTATTGAGGTATAATTTATATATAAAATTCACCCATTTTATTTATTTATTTTTTTTGAGACAGAGCCTCAAGCTATCGCCCTGGGTAGAGTGCCATGGCGTCACACAGCTCACAGCAACCTCCAACTCCTGGGCTTAAGCGATTCTCTTGCCTCAGCCTCCCAAGTAGCTGGGACTACAGGCGCCCGCCACAACGCCCGGCCTTTTCTGGTTGCAGCCGTCATTGTTGTTTGGCGGGCCCAGGCTGGATTCTAACCCGCCAGCTCAGGTGTACGTGGCTGGTGCCTTAGCCCGTTGAGCCACAGGCGTCGAGCCTCACCCATTTTAAATATACAGTTCAATGATTTTTTTTTGGCTGGGGCTGGGTTTGAACCCACCACCTCTGGTATATGGGGCCAGCGCCCTACTCACTGAGCCACAGGCACTGCCCTTGATTTTTTTTTTTTTGAGACAGAGCCTCAAGCTGTCACCCTGGATAGAGTGCTGTGGCATTACAGCTCACAGCAACCTCCAGTTCCTGGGCTCAAGCGAGTCTCCTGCCTCTGCCTCCCAAGTAGCTGGGACAACAGGCGCCCGCCACAACGCCCAGCCATTTTTTGGTTGCAGCCGTCATTGTTGTTTGGCTGGTCCGGACTGGATTCGAACCTGCCAGCTCAGGTGTATGTGGCTGGCGCCTTAGCCCGTTGAGCCACCGGCGCCGAGCCTGTTTTTTTTTTGACAGTCTCTCTATGTCATCCTTAGTAGAGTGCCATGGCGTCGCAGCTCATAGCAACCTCAAATTCTTAGACTTAAGTGATTCTCTTTCCTCAGCCTCCCAAGTAGCTGGGACTACAGGCACCCCTTATAATGCCCCCCCCATAGCTAATTTTTTGTTGCATTTGTCATTGTTGCTTAGCTGGCGTGGGCCAGGTTTCAACCCGCCAGCCTCCGTGCATGTGGCGGGTGCCGTAACCCTTGTGATATGGATGCTGAGCCTCATTTCACGTTTATTAACTACTTTGTGCCAAGTACTATGGCAATAAGTAGGCTTATATTTATCAGCATGGACTGTCACTGTCCTCACAGAGTTTAGAACTTAGTGGTAGAAGCAGCATTAATTAAAAAATTACTAAGCATGTAATTGAAAAGGGGAATGAATTATGTACTGTGTTTAATGGAGTGAAGGAAAAGTAATGTTATGAAAATACTTAAGAGGAGATTGGTTTAATTTGGAGAATTAGGAGAGACTTTCCTGACTAATTGAGAATTGAGTTCAGATTTGAAAGCTAAGTAGGAGACCAAGTAAAGGGGAAAGAGTGTTTCAGGAAAGGACCTTAGGCAGGAGAGAGCCTATTTGATAGGTTCAAGACCTGAAAGAATGCCTGTGTATGGCTGGAGCACAGACAGCAAACAAATGAATGGAGGGCATGAGTGGAATAGAGGATGCTATCGAACTAGGCCGAGGCTACGTGCATTTTTTTGTTGTTGAGACACAGTGCCACCCTATGCCCCTGAGCAGAGTGCAGTGGGCGTGGTAACTCACTGCAACCTCTGACTCGGGCTGGGGGCATCCTGCTGCCTCAGCCTCTGGAAGCCGTTGGGATTACAGGCACTCACCGCAGCGCCCGGCTGGGTTTTTCCATTTTTTTCATGAGTTGGAGTCTAACTCTCTCACTCAGGCAAGTCTCGAACTTCTGAGCTCAAGCAATTCTCCCTCCTCAGCACAGTGCTGGGATTATAAGCGTGAGCCACTGCGCCCGGCGCTACGTGCATTTTTATTTGTTTGTTTTTGAGACTCACTCTTGTCTCCCAGACTAGAGTGCTATGGTGTCATCATAGCTTGCTGTAACCTCAAACTCTTGAGTTCAAGCCTCCCAGAAGCTGGGACAACATGTGTGTGCCACAATGCCCAGCTTATGTTCCTACCTCAGCCTCCCAGAGTGGTGAGCCACTGTACTTGGCCTATACCAACAGTTAATGTCAACAAAGTTCTGAGAGAAATCAGTGTCTCCCTGGAACACTTACCCAGCCAATAATAATTGTTCTAGTACAAAGGCAAAAGGCAGATATTCTCAAATGTGAAAAAGCCAAGACCCATTGGAAGAAACTGCTTAACAGCAAATTCAAGCCAATTAAGAATTTAGGAATGGAAAAACTTGGTGAGCATTTAATTCACTTACATATAGAACTAATATTAAACAGCCATAGGAATTTTGGTTACAGAACAATTGTCAACCTAAACAAAACAAAAATACTATAGCAAAATATGGAGATGGAGAAAGGGACAAGTGAAGGAAGGGTGAGAATAATGTTCTCCAATCAATAGAAACTGCCTTTTTATTTAAAAAAAAAACGCATAATAATTATGACTGCTTCATGTTTTATATTTTTGCTTCTCTAGGAGATATCTCCTATGTAGAAATACTTGAAGTTCAGAAATTCCCTCAGCCTAATTTTCTTTTACTATTTTGAATTAAAAATGGGATATATATCATGGTCTTGTATTTAACATTTATTTTCTGTCTGTCTTTTTCATCTGTATAAGTACGTATAAAGGTATCTATAATGCTTAACTTAGTATTTTACTAATAACTTTGGTCAATTTTAGATTTGGAGTGATTTTATAAAACTTTAATCTTTGTACATTTCTTTTTTCTTTTTTTTTTTTTGAGACAGAGCCTCAAGCTGACACCCTGGGTAGAGTGCTGTGGTGTCACAGATCACAGCAACCTCCAACTCCTGGGCTCAAGCGATTCTCTTGCCTCAGCCTCCCAAGTAGCTGGGACTACAGGCACCCACCACAACGCCCGGCTATTTTTTGGTTGCAGTTGTCATTGCATTGTTGTTTGGCAGGCCCGGGCTGTATTCGAACCTGCCACCTCTGGTGTATGTGGCTGGTGCCTTAGCTGCTTGAGCCACAGGCGCCAAGCCAATCTTTGTACATTTCTATAGTGTTTGAATTCTTTATAAAACTGGAGAGTTTTGTGGTAAAAATATAGCAAGACGTCAATAGTGGCTAACTCTGGGTAGCAGGAAGAGTGTATGTGATTGGAAATTTTTTTTTGTTTCCCTTCTCCTTCCAGTTCTTTTTTTCTTTCTTTCTTCCTTTCTTTCTTTTTTTTTGGAGACAGAGCCTAAAGCTATCGCCCGGGGTAGAGTGCAGTGGCATCACTGCTCACAGCAACCTCCAACTCCTGGGCTCATGCTATTCTCCTTCCTCTGCCTCCCAAGTAGCTGGGACTACAGGCACCCGCCACAGTGCCCGGCTATTTTTTGGTTGCAGCTGTCATTGTTGTTTGGCGGGTCTGGTGGGCTGGATTTGAACCCGCCAGCTCAGGTGTATGTAGCTGGCGCCTTAGCAGCTTGAGCCACAGGCACCAGCCCTTTCTTTCTTTTTATAATTAAAAATACTTCTCTTCATTTTAAAATTTAAAATAAAAATGAAGTAAGCAAAAATGCATGACTGTTTCAGGTATAGGTTAAGCCAGGTAGGTGATAGTTGCTCTGGTTCATAATAAGCCATATGGCATGAGAACTTACCCAAATCTGAAAAGTTACTTCTTAGGAGTTGACAATTGGCAGTCCAGTTGTGGAAAAGATAATGTGCATAAAGATAATAAAATTTATGCACATTTTAAGAGATGTTATCTATGTATTACTTCTTTTTTTGTTATTATTGGGGATTCATTGAGGGTACAAAGAACCAGGTTACATTGATTAAATTTGTTAGGTAAAGTCTCTCTTATAATTGTGTCCCACCCTCAAAAGATGTGAGACACACTGTGACCCCCCCACTCCCTCCTTTCCTCTCTTTGCTCATCCCTCCCCCCATTACCTACCGTGTGTCCTCATATCAGAATTGAGTACATTTGTGATGCTTTACTAAGAATAATGTGTTCTGTATCCTTTTTTTTTTTTTTTGAGACCGTCTCAAGGTATTGCCCTGGGCAGAGCACCATGGCATCATAGCTCACAGTAACCTCCAACTCTTGGGCTCAAGTGATCCTCTTGCCTCAGTTTTCCTATTTTTAGTAGAAATGGGGTCTTGAACTTGTGAGCCCAACCTATCCACCCACCTCAGCCTCCCAGAGTGCTAGGATTACAGGTGTGAGCCACCGTACCTGAACAAGTCTCCATCTTTTTAAATGGCTGAATAGTATTCCATGGTATACATACACCATAGCTTGTTAATCCATTCCTGGGTTTGTGGGCATTTAGGCTGTTTCCACATTTTGGCAATTATAAATCGAGTTGTGATAAACAGTCTAGTGCAAGTGTCCTTATGGTAAAAGGATTCTTTTCCTTCTGGGTAGATACCCAGTAATGGGATTGTAGGATCAAATGGGAGGTCTAGTTTGAGTTCTTTGAGGTTTCTCCATACTTCCTTCTAAAAAGGTTGTATTAGTTTGCATTCCCACCAGCAGTGTAAAAGTGTTCCCTTTCCACATCCATACCAGCATCTGCAGTTTTGAGATTTTATGATGTGGGCCATTCTTGCTTGGGTTAGATGATATCTCAGGGTGATTTTTTTTGTTTGTTTTTGTTTTTGTTTTTCTCAGGGTGATTTTGATTTGCATTTCTTTCTTTTCTTCTTTTTTTTTTTTTGAGACAGCCATACTATGTTGCCCTAGGTAGAGTGCCATGATGTCACAGCTCACAGCAACCTCCAACTCCTGAGCTTAAGCGATTCTCTTGCCTCAGCCTCCCAAGTACCTGGGACTACAGGTGCCCGCCACAACGTCCAGCTATTTTTTGGTTGTAGTTGTCATTGTTGTTTGGCAGGCTCAGGCTGGATTTGAACCCGCCAGTTCTGGTGTATGTGGCTGGTGCCTTAGCCACTTGAGCTACAGGCGCTGAGCCAGCTCTTTTTGTTGATTAATTTGAGTTCTCTGTAGATCCTAGTTATTAAGCTTTTGTCTGATTCAGAATATGCAAATATCCTTTCCCATTGTGTAGATTGTCTATTTGGTTGTTGTCTCCTTAGCCATGCAGAAGCTTTTCAATTTAATTAAGTCCCATTTGTTTATTTTTGTTGTTGTTGCAATTGCCACAAAAGTCTTCTTTATAAGTCTTTCCCCAGGCCGATATCCTCAGGTGTTTTCCCCATGCTTTCTTTGAGGATTTTTACCATTTCATGCCTTAAATTTAGGTTTTTTAATCCATACTAAATCCATTTTTGTTTTTTTTTTTTGAGACAGAGTCTCAAGCTGTCCCCCCTGGGTAGAGTGCCGTGGCATCACAGCTCACAGCAACCTCAGACTCTTGGGCTTATGTGATTTTCTTGCCTCAGCCTCCTAAGTAGCAGGGACCACAGGCACTCGCCACAATGCCCAGCTATTTTTTTGTTGCAGTTGTCATTGTTCTTTAGCTGGCCTGGGCTAAGTTCAAACCTGCCAACTTTGGTGTATGTGGCTAGTGTCGTAATCACTATGTTAGTGGCACCAAGCCTTGAATCCATTTTTGTGAGTGGAGAAAGTTGCAGATCCAGTTTCAGTCTTTTACATGTGGGTATCCAGTTCTCCCAGCACCATTTATTGAATAGGGATCCTTTCCCCCGGTGTTCTTGTTTGGTTTATCAAAGATTAGGTGGCTGTAAGATGTTAGTTGCATCTCCTGGTTTTCTTTTCAGTTCCAGATGTCTATGTCTCTATTTTTGTGCCCATACCATGCTGTTTTGATCATTGTGACCTGTAGTACAGCCTAAAGTCTGATAGGCTAATGCTCCTACTTTGTTTTTATTATTAAGAATTGCCTTAGCTATAAAATTTTTTCTGGTTCCATACAAAATGGAAGAATTATTTTTTCCAAGTGTTGAAAGTATGATGTTGGTATTTTAATGGGATGGCATTGAACCTGTAGATTGCTTTGGGAGGTATAGACTTTTTTGTTTTTGAGACAGAGCCTCAAGCTGTCACCCTGGGTAGAGTGCTGTGGTGTTAGAGCTCACAGCAACCTCAAACTCTTGGGCTTAAGCGATTCTCTTGCCTCAGCCTCCCAAGTAGCTGTGACAACAGGTGCCTGCCACAACACCTGGCTATTTTTTGGTTGCAGTTGTCATTGTTGGTTTATCAGGCCTGGCCAGGTTCGAACCTACCAGCCTTGGTGCATGTGGCCAGTGCCCTACTCACTGAGCTTCGGGCGCCCCGCCAGAAGTATAGACATTTTAACAATGTTGATTTTTCCCAGCCACAAGCATGGTATGGTCTTCCATTTGTTTGGTTTTTTTTTTTTTTTTTTTTTTGTAGAGACAGAGTCTCACTTTATCGCCCTCGGTAGAGTGCCATAGCGTCACACACTGTAGCGTCACACAGCTCACAGCAACCTCCAACTCCTGGGCTTAGGCGATTCTCTTGCCTCAGCCTCCCGAGTAGCTGGGCCTATAGGCGCCTGCCACAACACCTGGTTATTTTTCTGTTTTTGCAGTTCAGCCGAGGCCGGGTTTGAACCCGCCACCTTTGGTATATGGGGCTGGCACCCTACTCGATGAGCCACAGGCGCCGCCCTCTTCCATTTGTTAATATCTTCTGCTATTTCTTTTCTTAGGGTTTCATAATTTTCTTTTTAGAGGTCTTTCACCTCTTTTGTTAGGTATATTCCTAGGTATTTCATTTTCTTTGAAGCTACTGTGAAGGGGATTGTGTCCTTAATTAGCTTGTCATCTTGGCTGCTGTTGGCATATACAAAGGCTACTGATTTGTGGACATTAATTTTATATCCTGCGACATTACTGTATTTTTTTTTTTTTTTTGAGACAGAGCCTCAAGCTGTCTCCCTGGGTAGAGTGCAGTAGCATCACAGCTCACAGCAACCTCCCAACTCCTGGGCTCAAGCGATTCTCCTGCCTCAGCCTCCCAGGTAGCTGGGACTACAGGCGCCTGCCATAACACCTGGCTATTTTTTGGTTGCAGCCATCGATGTTTGGCGGGCCCGGGCTGGATTTGAACCCGCCAGCTCAGGTGTATGTGGGTGCCGCCTTAGCCGCTTGAGCCACAGGTGCCAAGCCTATTTTTTTTTTTTTTTTAATATGGAATGCTTCACGAATTTGCGTGTCATCCTTGCACAGGGGCCACGGTAATCTTCTCTGTATCCTTCCAATTTTAGTATATGTGCTTCCAAAGCAAGCATAATTACTGTATTTTTTGATCACTTCCAGGAGTCTTAAGTGATTGAGCCTTTGAGATTCTCTAAGTATAAGATCATATCATTGGGAAGGAGGGGGAGTTTGCCTCTGCTCCCATTTGGATGCTCTTTATTTCCTTCTCTTGTCTGATTGTATTGGCTAGAATTTCCAGCACTATGTTGAATAGTAGTGGTGATAGAGGACCACCTTGTCTGGTTCCAGTTCTAAGTGGAAAAGCTTTCAGTTTTACTTCATTAGGTAAAATATTAGTTGCGGGTTTGTTGTAGATGGCTTCGATTATTTTAAGAAATGTGCCACCTATGCCTGAAGAATATATTCTTCAGTGTTCTAATTAGAAAAGGATGCTGAACTTTTTTTTTTTTTTTTTTTTTTTTTTGGTAGAGACACAGTCTCACTTTATTGCCCTCGGTGGAGTGCTGTGGCGTCACACAGCTCACAGCAACCTCCAACTCCTGGGCTTAGGTGATTCTCTTGCCTCAGCTTCCTGAGTAGCTGGGACTACAGGCGCCTGCCACAACGCCCAGCTATGGATGCTGTATTTTATTGAATGCTTTTTCTGCATCTATTGAGAAGATCATATGGTCTTTGTTTTTCTTCTGTTGATATGATGAATTATGTTTATGGACTTGAGTATGTTAAATCAGCCTTGCATCCCTGGGATGAAACCTACTTGATCATGATTTATGACTTTCTTAATGAGAAGCTATAGTCTGTTGGCCAGGATTTTGTTAAGAATGTTTGTATCCAGGATTTTGTTAAGAATGTTGTATAGGCCCGGCACCTATAGCTCAAGTGGCGAAGGCGCCAGCCACGTACACCTGAGCTGGCGGGTTTGAATCCAGCCCAGGCCTGTCAAACAATAATGACAAGTACAACCAAAAAATGGCCAGGCTTTGAGGCGGCACCTGTAATCCCAGCTACTTGGGAGGCTGAGACAAGAGAATCGCTTAAATCCAGGAGTTGGAGGTTGCTGTGAGCTGTGATGCCACTGCACTCTACCCAAGGTGACAGCTTGAGGCTCTGTCTCCAAAAAAAAAAAGAATGTTTATATCTATATTCTTTAGTGAAATTGGTCTGAAGTTCTCCTTTTTAGTTGGGTCTTTTCCTAGTTTTGTTATCAGGGTGATGTTTGCTTCATAGAACATTTTAGAGAAGATTCCTTCCTCCTCAGTTTTTTGGAATGATTTCCTCCTGAGTTTTTTGGAATGATTTCTGCAGTATGGGAATAAGCTCTTCTTTGAAGGTTTGATAGAATTCTGGTGTGAAGCCATCTGGACCAGGGCATTATTTTGGTTGGGAGATTTTTTTCTTTTTTTTGAGGCAGAACCTCAAGCTGTCCCCCTGGATAGAGTGCTGTGGCATCACAGCTCACAGCAACCTCCAATTCCTGGGCTCCAGCAAGTCTCCTGCCTCCACCTCCTAAGTAGCTGGGACTACAGGCACCCGCCACAATGCCTGCCTTTTTTTTGGTTGCAGCTGTCGTTGTTTGGTGGGCCTGGGCTGGATTCGAACCCACCAGCTCAGGTGTACGTGGCTTGTGCCTTAGCCTGTTGAGCCACAGGCACCGAGCCTGGGACATTTCTTTCTTTCTTTCTTTCTTTCTTTCTTTTTTTTTGAAACAAGAGTGTCAGGCTGTTGCTCTGGGTAGAGTGCCATGGCATCACAGCTCACAGCAACCTCCAACTCCTGGGTTTAAGCGATTCTCTTGCCTCAGCCTCCCATGTAGCTGGGACTATAGGTGCCCGCCACAACCCCTGGCTATTTTTTTGGTTGTAGTTGTCATTGTTTGACAGGCCTGGGCTGAATTTAAATCTGCTAGCTCCAGTGTATGTGGCTGGTGCCCTAGCTGCTGAGGTACTGGCGCTGAGCCTGTTGGGAGATTTTTTTGTTTCTGTGATCTTAATGCTTGAAATTGGTCTGTTCAAGAGATCTATTTCTTCCTGGCGGAGTTTAGGGAGAGAGTATGGTTCCAAATATTGATCCATTTCCTTCCCATTGTCAAATTTCTGGGCATAGAGTTTCTTGTAGTATTCAGAGATAATCTCTTATATCTCTATGACATCTGTTGTTATTTCCCCTTTATCGTTTGTGATTGAGGTTATTAGAGATTTTACTTTTCTATGTCTAGGTAGTCTGGCCAGAAATGTTTTAATTTCATTAATCTATGATTTAATTTTGGAATTTGTTTTTCTTAGTTTAGGCTTAGATTGTTCTTCTTTTTCCTATTCCATAAGATGGTTTGTAAGTTTGTTGATGTGCTCTCTTTCTGTTTTTGGATGTAGGCATCTAAAGTGATGAATTTTCCTCTAAGGACTGCATTTGCTGAATCCCACGGGTTTTAGTAGCTTGTGTCTTAATTGCTGTTTTGCTCAAGGAAGTTAATGATTTCTTCTTTTATTTCTTCCTGAACCCAATTATCACTCAGCATACGATTGTTTAATTTTCATGCTTTTATGTGGGGTTGAGCGTTTTTGTTGGGGTTGAGTTCCACCTTTAGTGCCTTGTGGTCTGAGAAGATACAAGGTAAAATTTCAATTCTTTTGATTTTATTGACTTTTGATTTGTGTCCTAGGATATGATCTACTTTGGAGAATGTTCCCTGGACTGATGAGAAGAACATATATTCTTTAGCTTTGGAATGGAGTATTCTATATATGTCTATTAAGCACAGTTGTTCTAGGGCCGTATTTAAGTCCCTTGTATCTTTGTTTAGTTTCTGTTTAGAGGATCTGTCCAGCTCTGTAAGAGGAGTGTTAAAGTCCATTGTTATTATGGTGTTATAGGATATCACATTGCTCAGACTAATTAAGGTCTGTTTTGAGAATCTAGAGGCATTTAGAATTCAATATTTAGAATTGAAATGTCTTCTTGTTGTATTGCTCCCTTGACCAATATTAAGTGTCTGTGTTTGTCTTTTTTTACTTTAGTTGCTTTAAATCCACTTTTATCTGAAAATAAAATTGCAACCCCTCTTTTCTTAATTCCAGTTGTTTGAAAAATTGTTTTCCATCCTTTAACCCTGAGTTTTGTTTTTTGTTGTTTTTTTTTTTGAGACAGAGCCTCAAGCTGTCACCCTGGATAGAGTGCTGTGGCATCACAGCTCACAGCAACCTCCAATTCCTGGGCTCAAGCGAGTCTCCTGCCTCTGCTTCCCAAGTAGCTGGGACTATAGGTGCCCGCCATAACGCCTGGCCATTTTTTGGTTGCAGCCGTCATTGTTGTTTGGTGGGCCTGGGCTGGATTTGAACCCACCAGCTCAGGTGTATGTGGCTGGCGCCTTAGCCCGTTGAGCCACAGGCGCCGAGCCACTGAGTTTTGTTTTTTTTTTTTTTTAAGAGACAGAATCTCACTTTATCGCCCTGGGTAGAGTGCCGTGGTGTCACAGCTCATAGCAACCTCCAACTCCTGGGCTTAGGTGATTCTCTTGCCTCAGCCTCCCAAGCAGCTGGGACTATAGGTTCCTGCAACAATGCCCAGCTGTTTTTTTTTTTGGTGCAGTTTGGTTGGGCCGGGTTTGAACCTGCCACTCTCAGTATATGGAGCCAGTGCCCTACCCACTGAACCACAAGCACCACCCTACCTGCTCTTTTCAAGTAAAGTATGCAACAGTGATGGATATGGTTAGGCTATTTGGGATTGGTTTGCATTTCCATGGTGTATTCAGAAGATAGAATACTTTTAAAACTGTTATTATATTATGAGAATGATATGTTAATGTTATATAGAAGCCTACTTAAGAAAGCAAAGTGGTAATGGTATTGATACTGGATTTTTTTTTTTTTTTTTTGTAGAGACAGGATCTTACTTTATGGTCCTCGGTAGAGTGCTATGGCACTCACAGCAACCTCCAAATCCTGGGCTTTGGTGATTCTCTTCCCTTAGCCTCCCAAGTAGCAGGTACTACCGGTGCCCACCACAATGCCTGGCTATTTTTTTTTTTTTTTTTTTTTTTTGCAGTTTTTTTGGCCAGGACCAGGTTTGAACCTGCCACCTCTGGTATATGGAGCTGGCACCCTACTCCTTTGAGCCACAGGTGCTGCCCAGGATTTTTTTTTTTTTTTTTTGAGATAGTTTCACTATGTTGCCCTTGGTAGAGTGCCATGGTGTCAAAGCTCACAACAGCCTCAAACTCTTGGGCTTAGCGATTCTCTTGCCTCAGCTTCCCAAGTAGCTGGGGCTACAGGCGCCCACCACAACGTCCAGCTTTATGTTTTGGTTATAGTTGTCATTGTTGTTTTAGCAGGCCAGGGCCTGCTTCAAACCTGCCAGCCCCTGTGTACATGGCCGGCACCCTAGCTGCTAAGCTACAGGTACCAAGCCATGTTTTAGGAAGTAATATGCTATACGTGAAATAAAGAGCACAGTTGGCTTTCACTGTAATCCTAGCTCTCTGGGAGGCTGAGGTGAGAGGATCCTTTGAGCTCAGGAGTTTGAGACCAGCCTGAACAAGAACGAGACCCGTGTCTCTACTAAAAGTAGAAAAATTAGCTGCCTGTACATGGTGGCACTCTTGCTACTTGGGAGGCTGAGGCAAGAGGATCTCTTGAGCCCAAGAGTTTAAGGTTGATGTGAGCTAGGCTAACACCATGACACTCTAGCCTAGGTGACAGTGAGACACTGTCTCCCAGAAAAAAAGAATAGATTTCTCATTTCCTGAGGATTTCATGACCTGAAGTCATAGTGAGCAGTGGTTTATGAGCTAGTTTGCTAGTTATAAAAAGCTGTACATTGTTAAAAGTTAATGTGACTTTGTATTGTTGGACTGAAAATTAGAAAAAAGGTATGTTAGTGACAGTATAAAGTTTCTAGTTCTGATTTTCTGAATGGGAGATTGGGTTTCATTATATAGACTAAGAAAAGACAATGCAATTCTGATGTAGATACTTTAGTGACATAATAAAACAAATGTTACTTGTTTTCATTAGTTTTTGTCTCTGTCCCCACTCCCAACTCTCTTTCAGACCCAGCAACCTAAAGAAGATGCAGTTTATGTTTTTCAACCCCATAGTCAGCCAGTGAGCTGTCTTTACTTCTCACCTGCCAATCCAGCCCACATACTGTCACTGAGCTATGATGGTACATTACGCTGTGGGGATTTTTCCAGGGGCATTTTTGAAGAGGTAAATATTAATGTGTTTATATGCTAAACTCAGATGACAATCTGGATTCTTTATGAAATGTCACATGAATGATTGTTATACCAGTCCAGTGATATAGCATAGGGACTTTTTAGAACTATATTGCTATCTAAGTTGAAATCCCACACCATTTTTAATTAGTTGTGTGACCTTGACAAGTTACTTAACCTCTTTGTGTCTAACTTTCCTTTGTTGTGAAATGAGATAGTAATGTTAGGCAGTTAGCTGGATTTGAGGGTGGATGATGGATATGGTTAGGCTATTTGGGATTGGTTTGGGTCAGGCTGACCTAGGAGAATAAGGCTGATTAAGATATTGTAGGTTGGGTGGCACCTGTGGCTCAGTGTGTAGGGCGCCGGCCCCATTCACCAAGGGTGATGGGTTTGAACCCAGCTTCAGCCAGCTAAAACAGCAGTGACAACTGTAACAAAAAAAAGCCGGGTTTTGTAGTCCTAGGTACTCGGAGGCTGAGGCAAGAGAATCGGCCTAGCCTAGGAATTAGAGGTTGCTGTGAGCTGTGACACCATGGCACTCTACCGAGGGTGACAAAGTGAGACTGTCTCAAAACAAAAAAAAGATCTTGTAGGTAGGTTGTTTCAAGACCTTGCAGGTGGGATGTTTTGAGAACAGAGTTAATTGAGACCCTTGGAGGTGTCTGAGGAATAGCTGGTACTCCTCAAAGTTGCATATAAAACACCAAGCTGCACTTTCCTCAGGGCCTGCAGTCACTAGACGGGGTCTGGGTTGCTGTGCAAGTTATTAATAAACCTTTGTCTTGCTAAAACTTTACTTGGTCTTTTCAAGTATTCTGACTGCCTTGAGCCACCACGCAGCTCTAACAGTAACAGTATCTATTTTATAGGATTGTCTTGAGGATTAAATGAGTTAATGCAGATAAAATACTTAGTACCTGGTACATAGTAAATGTTTGCTTTTATTTTTTCTTTTTGCAAATGCTTAAAATAACACATACTTCTATTTTTAGGCTTAAAACTTGTACATCTTTATTCAGAAAAAAAATTGGAATATTATACTTTTTTCATCTTTCCTGGCCTTTGCAGATTTGAATTTTGTAGGGAAGTGTCTTATGCATGACAAAAAAGACAATAGAGAAATTCATTACATAATGGTACTATATTATGTATACCTAAAACTTTTGGTTTGTAATATAACAAAAAGGCTACACAATTTGGTTTTCTGTTGTCTTCTAGCTAACATTTATCATGTCTTATATGCCATATATATCTCATGGTAAAGAAGTTGGCTCAGCTGTTTTTTTCTGGTGAAGTTAGAATGAAAAACTGCCATTGTACATCATCATAATTGCACAATGGCAAGAAAGGGACACCCGGGGAAGTACCTTAGGCCAAGTTTATTTGTATTTTTTGTTTTTGTTTTTGTTTTTTTTGAGATAGAGTCTTATTCTGTTGCCCTTGTTAGAGTGCAATGACATCATACCTCACAGCAACCTCAAACTCTTGGGCTCAAGCAATCTCCTTGCCTCAGCCTCCCAAGTAGCTGAGACTACAGATGTCTGCCACAACTCCTGGCTATTTTTTTTTTTTTTTGGTAGAGACAGAGTCTCACTTTATCCCCCTCGGTAGAGTGCCATGGCATCACACAGCTCACAGCAACCTCCAGCTCCTGGGCTTAGGAGATTTTCCTGCCTCAGCCTCCCGCGTAGCTGGGACCACAGGCGCCCGCCACAATGCTTGGCTGCTTTTTTGTTGCAGTTCGGCCGGGGCTGGGTTTGAACCTGCCACCCTCGGTATATGGGACTGGCGCCTTACTGACTGAGCCACAGGCGCTGCCCCTCTGGCTATTTTTTTAAGAGACAGCATCTTGCTCTTGCTCAGGCTGGTCTTGAACTCTTGAGCTCAAGCGATCCACCTGCCTTGGCCTTCCACAGTGCTGGGATTATAGGCGTTGAGCCTACTTGCCTGGCTGGCCAAGTTTATTTGTAACCATCTTTTGAAGTTAAGGTCTTTCCTGGTCTAACCCATGCAAATCAGATTAAGTATAAGTTTGTTTAAGAATAGTTGAAAGATCTTGGGGACTCATGTTCCTGACCACCCATTCTACCCACCACTTTGTGATCGCCCTACCTAGATCACCAGACTACTACCTCTGTTGCCCAGGCTAAAGTGCCGTGGTGTCAACCTAGCTCCCAGCAATCTCAAACTCTTGGGTTCAAAAGAACCTCATGTCTCAGCCTGCTGAATAGATGGGATTATAGGTGCCTGCCAGAGCACTTGGAATTTTTTCTATTTTTAGTAGAGCTGGGCGTCTTGCTCTTGCTCAGGCTGGTTTTGAACTCCTGAGCTGAAGGGGTCTTCCTCTGCCTCCCAGAATTGGTAGGATTACAGGTATGAGTTACCACACCTGACCCTAGGAGATTATTCTTTTTCTTTAGAAAAACGGTTCTCGGCTCGGCGCCTATGGCTTAATGGGCTAGGGCGCCAGCCACATACACCTGAGCTGGTGGGTTCGAATCCAGCCCAGACCCGCCAAACAACAATGACGGCAGCAACCGAAAAATGGCTGGGCGTTGTGGCAGGCGCCTGTGGTCCCAGCTACTTGGAAGGCGGAGGCAGGAGACTCGCTTGAGCCCAGGAATTGGAGGTTGCTGTGAGCTGTGATGCCACGGCACTCTATCCAGGATGACAGCTTGAGGCTCTGTCTCAAAAAAAAAGAAAAGAAAAATGGTTCTCTTGGGAGGCGCCTGTGGCTCAGTAAGTAGGGCGCCAGCCCCATATACTGAGGATGGCAGGTTCAAACCCGGCCCCGGCTAAACTGCAACAAAAAAAATAGCCGTGCATTGTGGCGGGCGCCTGTAGTCCCAGCTACTCGGGTGGCTGAGGCAAGAGAATCGCCTAAGCCCAAGAGCTGGAGGTTGCTGTAAGCTGTGATGCGGCACTCTACAGAGGGTGACAAAGTGAGACTCTGTTTCTAAAAAAGAAAAGAAACGAAAAGAAAAAAGGTTCTTGCTCTATCGTCTAGGCTGGAGTTAAGTGGTGCAGTCATAGCTCACTACAACCTCCTAGCTTCCCAAAATGCTGGTATTATAGGTGTAAACACCATGCCCAGCCTCCTTGGAGATGTAGTCAGTTTGATTTCTGGTGGGGAAGCCAGAGCCTTCCAAAGACATGAGGAATCTTCATTATATTGGATACTCCAGCTTGTGTTTGCGTCTACTCCTTAAATATCTACTGTTCTGTACTACTAAATGTTTACAACAAACATTGTTTAAGATGAGCATTCAGATTTGCTTAACCATATCAGATTGTCTCAGCAACAGAATTCTTTTTCTTTTTTTGAGACAGAGCCTCAAGCTGTCACCCTGGATAGAGTGCTGTGGCATTACAGCTCACAGCAACCTCCAATTCCTGGGCTCAATTCCTGCCTCTGCCTCCCAAGTAGTTGGGACTACAGGTGTCCACCACAACGCCCGGCCATTTCTTTTTGTTTGCAGCCATCATTGTTGTTTGGTGGGCCCCGGGCTGGATTTGAACCTGTCAGTTCAGGTGTACGTGGCTGGCGCTTTACCCTGTTGAGCCACAGGCGCAGAGCTAACAACAGAATTCTTATGAATTGAAAAAAATTTTTTTTTGAGACAAGGTCTCTCTATATTGCCCAAGCTGGTCTATTGAGTTGTGAGTGTTCTTCACCTATTTTTTTTTTTTTTATTTGGCAGTTTTTGGCCGGGGCCAAGTTTGAACCTGCCACCTCCGGTATATGGGGCCAGCACCCTACTCCTTTGAGCCACAGGCGCCGCCCTTCACCTGTTTTTTTTTTTAAAGTCAAGTTTATTGAAGTATAAATTACATTAAGATTTATCTTTTTAGGTATCTAATTCTATGAGTTTTGGTTAATTGTTTACACCTGTAAACCCCCACTCAATCAAGACAAAATGTCTGTCTTCCCCAAAACGACCTTTGTAGTCATTGTTCTCTTCCTGGGAACCATTGATAGGGTTACTGTCCCTATACTTTTGCCTTTCCAGAAAGTCAAGCGAGTGTAATTATATGATATGTAGCCTTTTGTTTGGCTTCTTTCATTTAGCACAATGCTTTTAAAATTCATTCATGTTTTTACAGTAATTTGTTCCTGATACTACTGATTGAACAGTTATCATGTGCTAGCCATTATCCTAAGTGTGCTTTATATTTATATTATTTATTTATTAATTTATTTATTTTGAGACAGAGCCTCAAGCTGTCACCCTGGATAGAGTGCTGTGTCATCACAGCTCACAGTAATCCCCAATTCCTGGGCTCAAGCGAGTCTCCTGCCTTCGCCTCCCAAGTAGCTGGGACTACAGGCGCTTGCCACAACACTCAGCCATTTTTTGGTTGCAGCTGTCATTGTTGTTTGGCGGCCCAGGCTGGATTCGAACCTGCCAGCTCAGGTGTATGTGGCTGACACCCTATCCTGTTGAGCTATAGGCGCCGAGCCTATATTTATATTATTAATGTTATCTCATTTAACAGACAGGTTTATTGGGTTGCTCAAGGATGTAGATGGCAGAACCAGAGTGCTCTTGGGCTTGTCTGACTCCAAAGCCCTTGCTCTTAATCATTTTAATACACTGAATACTTTGTTTCATTTGTATGTATTGGGCTTTTTTGGGTGTGGGGAGATTGTGATGCCTTTAGTATATTCATTTATTAATCTTAGTTTATAAGAATACTTATTAAAACTAAAAATCAGCAGCAATTCATGATTCCACAATGTGAATTGAGGGCTGGGCATGGTGGCTCATGCCTGAATCCTAGCATTCTGGGAGGCCAAGGCAGGTGGATTGCTTGAGCTTAGGAGTTCAAGACCAGACTGAGCAAGAGTGAGACCCAATCTCTACTAAAAATAGAAAAAAAAAAAACAAAACCTAGTTGGGCATTGTGATGGGTGCCTCTAGTTCCAGCTACTTGGGAGGCTGAGGCAGAAGGATCACGTGAGCCCAAGAGTTTGAGGTTGCTAAAAGCTATGACTCCATAGCAATCTACGGAGGGCAACAGAGTGAGACTCTGTCTCAAAAAAACAAAAGAATAAGAATTGTGGTCATTCTTTCTTACTTTTTTATTTTCTTCTCTCTCTCTTTTTTTCCCTCTCTTACTTTTGATAGAAATATTTATATTTTGTTCTTTATGTGTATGAGCCCTAAACTCAAAGCAATAGTATTATGGATTGTGTGTAATGAAGAAATTATAACAGCAGGCTTGTGATAAGATATTTACAGTAAATAGAGTATGAAGGTAAATTTACCATCTTCCATTCCCTTTCTCCAGAAGTAACCTTGTTGTACATCTTAAGTATGCTTTAACAAAGTGCACATATACTTATAAGACTGTAAAGATTTTTTTTCTCTCCTTTACACTGATAGAGTCATACTACATACATTGTCTTTTACAATGTGTTTTTTTTTTTTTTTTTTTTTTTTTTTTTTTAAAGTGGCTACAGTTGTAAACTTGGGTTGGTTTGTGTGGTGTAAAATCTAACACCCCACACAAATACCTGGGCTGAGGGGGGGGGCGGTGC
>CAUYRH010078954.1:0-37607 GCA_963574655.1 Perodicticus potto
GAACACTTTTGCATTGCTGGTGGGAATGCAAACTAATACATCTGCTCATGTTCTGTTTTAACTTGTTGATTTAGACTCTTCATTCATTTCGGCATTTTTAATTTCTTTTTCTTTTTCTTTTTTTTTTTTTTTTTGAGACAGTGCCTCAAGCTGTCATCCTGGATACAGCTCACAGCAACCTCCAATTCCTGGGCTCAAGCGAGTCTCCTGCCTCTGCCTCCCAAGTAGCTGGGACTACAGGCGCCCGCCACAACGCCTGGCCATTTTTTGGTTGCAGCCGTCATTGTTGTTTGGAGGGCTCGGGCTGGATTCGAACCCGCCAGCTCAGGTGTACGTGGTTGGTGCCTTAGCCCTCTGAGCCACAGGCACCGAGCCTCGGCATTTTTAATTTCTAACATATATCACTGGTGGAACAAAAGGGGATTCTGAGAACTTTATAAAAATGCCTATTTATGTACTTAATAAAAAATGTAAAGTTTTTGTTTATGGTATATGAAGACTTTCTTGAAAACAGATAGAACCAAGGATTATAAGGAACATGGGCTTGCCCCCCCCCAGCAGAACAAAAAAGAGTGGGGTGCTAAAAGAACAGAAGAGTGGGGAATGAGAGCAAGGAAAGGGGTGGCATATTTTTTTTTCTTCCCATTTCATAAAAAACAAACAAGAAAACACATTTAGAAATATAATATGCATCACATCAAACTTAATAGTCCATACTACTTATTCTAGGGTAACTAGTATATTAAAAGACGAAAGTCAATCAAATTTGCTTGTAATATCTGCAAGGAAATTACTATTTAAAACATCTGGAAAAGTTTTCTTCAAAAAAGTCAATCAATTTAAAGAAAAATAAAAATCATGGTAAAATTGGCTATTGCTCCATGTTTGGCTGGAAGAAACTAAACTCTCTCATTTCGAGGCCCAAGATTCTACATACCTTAATCTTCCTGTGATCTGGCCCCCATGAGGATTGGTAGATTCTGGACAAATGCAGGTTCCAGTTGCGTGAGAGTTACTATTAAAAACAGGCCTAACTAATTCTCTACCCTACACTACACCACACCATGCCATAAACTCTGTATTGACTTGATATTAATATTGCAATACACAAAACAAAGGCAAATTAAGACAAATTTCACTTCCTGTAACCCAGTTTTGCTGTATTATAAAATAGTTTGTAAATGCAGTGCACAATTTCAGTTAAATGGGAGTCGATACACTTTTCAACTTTGCTACCATATTTCTTTAACTTCAAGTAACACACATTAACACTTCAAACTGATACAGAGAGCACGCGAGAGCCGGGAGTGGGGCGCCCAGCGTCGGCTTACTGACTGCACAGCATCACATTTAAACTCTGAATTTTTCATTTTGGCCAGATCACCCGCCGGATGACAGGGAGTTTACTGTATGTACACTGAGCAAAACTTGTTAATCATTCCAATCTTCCCTATGCTATTATCTTCTTATCTGCTTGATCTATTGGTTTTCAGAAAGGTACGCTTAAATGTATTTGCCAATCATTTCTTCTAATGTTAGCAATAGTTGCATCGTATAGTTTCCGTTTGAGTTGTTAGATGCAATTCAGCTCAGATTTATTATATATTACTCATGAATTATTCCTTTAATAATTAAAGAATGATTCTTTATGGCCAAAAAAACGTTTTTCTCTTCGGTTTTTTGGAGGGAGGGGCAGGGGGCTGGTAGTAATATGGCCACCCTGGATTTCTCTTAGTTATTAATTCCTGCGTGTGTTTCCCTACCCTTTATTTTCACCTTCCTCTCTCGTTAGGTTAGTATTCCTTCCACCACATCAAGATACTCTGCCTGGTTCATTCTCCCCCACCAATGTCTTTCACAGTCTTGGATTCTGTAATGAAAGTGTATCCACGACATACATGTCCAAATATCCAGATCAAAAACTGAAACTTGGGCGGCACCTGTGGCTCATCCAGTAGGGCGCCGGCCCCATATACCAAAGGTGGCGGGTTCAAACTCAACCTCGGCCGAACTGCAAAACAGAAAAATAGCTGAGCCTTGTGGCGGGGGCCTGTAGTCCCAGCTACTTAGGAGCCTGAGGCAACAGAATCGCCTAAGCCCAGGCGTTGGAAGTTGCTGTGAGCAATGTGACGCCATGGCACTCTACCAAGGGTGACAAAGTGAGACTCTGTCTCTACAAAAAAAAAAAAATTGAAGCTTTAAGAGAATTTGGATGCTTAGGAAAGCAAGTGAGAGCCCCTTGTCTGCCTCTGGAGTCAGGGGATTGGGCAGCGTGAGCTCTGCTGACACCTGCCAGCCTGGGGAGGGCATGCACAGTGGTGTCTGATGGCTGAGGAAGATGCTGGCTCTAAAGTTTAAGCACACTCAGTTCTGCCTCGTGATATTTATAGCTCCATGTAGGTGGGGATGATGCTCCTTGGAACAGAGAAAGAAGGTCTCAGCCCCAGGGAGCCAATGTAAACTGCTGTGTGACCAATGAAGTGCCTCCTTCCAGAGGATGCTTGACAGATTGGCCTCCCCATCTCAGTTCCTGACCACAGAGATGGAGGCAAAGGATCCCAGGCATCAAGGGGCCTGACCCCAGGCCAGACTGAAGTCAGAGATCTACTCGTAAAACAGCCTATAAGTTCTGCTTCCACACATCACTTTTCATTTCATGGGCAGGCAGGAGTCTTCTTCTTTGCTTTTTCCAAAACATCCAGGCAACACTTGGTGTTGGGTTCTCCAAGCAAACCCTACTACATTCCTGTCTCAGAACCATAAATGAAAAAAAAAAATTCCACGGGACAGGAAAGGGGTGTCTGGAGGGATAAAAGTGGGGAGTAACCTGGCCTTCAGGGGGAGGAGGGAATATTAGCTCAGCTCCTAGGGAAGTGCTTGGCCAGTTAGGGGCCTGTGGGTCTCAGGGGGAAATTATCCCCAGAAAGCATTCCTGGGAAAGTGGTGCCTGTATAGAGAGGGGGTACCACAGTTCTAGTCCTGGATCTACCCCTTTTTTAATAAATTGGGGCCTCGGTTTCTTCATTTGTAAAATGAGAGGAGGATACCAAATCAGATTTTCCAAATTTCATTGATTTAGAATCACGTTAACTTTTTTTTTACATATCCTTGTGCCAACTCTAATATTACTGAATTTTTTCTCTTCAAATTGCCTTTGTTTTACTTACTCCTTCCCTTGTCTTAATCAATACCATTTGTGGGCGAATGGGCTTGCTGCAGTAGTTGTCTATTTCTTTCTAAGCCACATTTAATTAAGCACACAAGTAGCACAGCAAATCCTGAATACCATTGTCTCATTCAATGTCATTTGAGAAAAAAAAATTGCTTCTGGACTGGAGTTACCATCTGGCTGGAGCTGGCATGCTCTCCCCAGGTCTGCATGGGTTTACGCCAGGTACTCCGGCTGGCTCCCACATCCCAAAGTGGTGCACACATGTGAACTGGTGTGTCTGAGTGGTCCCAGTGTGTGCGAGTGTGGGTATGGATGTGAGTGTGCCCTGTGATGGGGCAGCCCTGGTGACTGCCTGGTGTCCAGAGCTACAAGGAGAATCTCCAGCCACCTGCCACCCTGACCAGGAATAACTGTGTAAGCAGCTATCTTATTTCCTTGTATTAATCTTTCTGAAATGTCTATATAGATCACATTTATTTCAATGTTTAAAAATAGAAGTGTTGGGGGGTTTATTTAGAATTTGTTACGTTTTTGCGACTAGAAATATGCTATAGGAACTCCACTCTTGTTTATATTGATTGACTTATACTCAAATTGGTTTTATTCTTCATCATTTTGCCTACAGTCTCAGTTTCCAAGAACTGATTGACAACGTTAAGTGAGGGCTCGCTGCAACCCCTGGGGTCCCCTTGCATACCACCAGTGACACATGTTGGATGATCTCTAAAGTCCCTTCCTGTTCCAAAGAGTCTACATTTCTAAGAAATAAGCTTTGACCTATATCCCTAAGGCCCCACAGAAAGCAGGCAGGGAACTGGAGGAACCCTGAGCGGTGGGGCCCAGCAACTAGCTCGTCCTTGGCTTCTCCAGTTCATCCCTTTTGTCTGCTCCCTGGGAACTCTGCAAGAAGGTGCTAAAAGCACAGTGTGGGAGACCCAAACCTTACACCTGCAGTTCCAAACCAGGCTTAGGGATAGCTCATCCAAACGGAACATAAAACCATAATGAAGACAGAAGCTAGGAATTTGGAGAGTTTGGGTTGTTTAACATGTGGCTTTGGAGGCAACATTAATCACTGTCAGATTATATACTACTGCTTGTTCCCTTCCACCCCAACTGGTACGAATCCTAGACTTTTTTTGATGTTGATATTAAACTAATTAAAAGTTTACATCTTACTCTTCTCTTTCTTCATGCAGCAGAAATGTCGCCTGACCTTCAGAGAAGTGTTTTTTTTTCCTGTGGGCCTTTCATGGGTGGCTTACGCCTAGGTATATTACTCCATGCATACAAGGCTTTTTGATGGCATTGATTAATTGCTCAGAAAGAGGGTTCATAAAGCTACGATAATATCTATAAATTCACCAAGGCTTCTCCTATAGTTCTGTAGAATTTTTCCTGGTGAGGACTACTTGGATCTTCCATTAGGTAAGGGGGCAACTGAGAACCCATATCTGGCACAGAGAAAGGAGTGACCTAGAATCAGGATGTTTAGGGTAGAACTAGAGTTTGGCTTCGTGTGACTTTGGAAATGTCATCTATCTTCATGCTCCTAAATCTTCACGGTCGTATAAACTAGAACAAATAACCTATGCTTCAGCAATCCCTGGGCGTGCTGGGGTTTTGTTTTATTTTCTGCTTTTTAATACTGTTCGAACATGGGCCCATGATTCTGAGGTTGAAAGAAAGGAGACCAAGATTCTATAGAACCCAGAAGTCACAGGGTGACAGGGACAAGGGTGTAAGTGATGCAGGTTCAAGTCTTGTCATCATGGAATCATCAGGCTTTGAGTGCACCTGATTGGAGAGCTGCGCCTGACCACAGAGGCAGAAGGAGAGACTCTATAGTACTCATTGTCCAAACTGGGGCACTTTTGGTGGCAAAAGCAGCCACTATGAATAATTGTGCTTGGACAATAAACATAAACCAGGCCTGCCCCGGCAAACCAAGATGGGTGATCCTTCTATTCATATGCTGCAACCATAGTTGGAGGCATTTTTCCTTCATATTTTTGAACTTCAGAGTTTCATAGAAATGTTAGAAAATTCATGTTGGACAGGCCTGTATGTCCTGTAGAAATGAAAGGATTGGGACTCAGAGTCTGTGGGGACCTACTGCCTTTAACTCCTCCGTCTTAAGCATATGACTTTACCAAATGCCCTCGAAGGCCCTAGGAACCCAACAACCCTCTCAAAGGTCTTGAGCTGAGGTCCTGAAAGTCTCACACTTGAGTCGCGTAGATGAGTAAAGAATACGATTCTACCATATGAAGTCCCAGATTCACATTTTCCCAATGGTGAGGACAGAAGTGCCAGCATCATCAGGTGGCTTTACAGTGTGGGACTGAGAATCCAGCTTCCAGACTGGAGAAGCGCCCAGCAGAATGCACCAGCACACTTTTAAAGCAGTTCTGAGTTGTCTACAAGGTGCTTATTTCAGCCTGTGTCTGTAAGGAAGATCATAAGGACCTTACAACCGACTCCCCTGAAATACACAGAAACCTCAGGAAACAGGCCCAGGAACACTGCTGTGAGTCCACCAAACCCAGCGTGTTTTCTGTCTTGGGCACTTCATGTGCAATCTTACTTGCAGTAGATGGGGCCATGTGACTGATTCTGGCCAATAAATTTACGTTACTTCTAGGACTAACCCCTAAAAATCTTCTGGGAAATCCTACTCTCTCTCTCCCTCTTCCCCTGACCTTTCAACCACAAATAGAGGCAGGGAAACTGTGGCGCTAGTCAGGGCTAGCTGGAACAGAGGACAGGACTACATGGAACAGAGCCCCATCCAGCCTTCTTCCTACCAACTCACATGTAACTGCCATGTGAGCAAGAAGCATCCTGTATTGTGTGAAGCCATGGAGATTTTTTAGGTTGCTTGGTACAACTCTATCCTAAACAACGTAAAAAGAAAGTAATTTTTCAAATTAGCCTGAGCCACAGCAATGACGAGGGCATTCTAATGTCAAATGAAAGTAGTGTGGGGGTTGCTCACATTCTGGAATTTCAGGCTCACTATGCTCCTTTGTGCACAGGCGTGGCATAGGGCAAGGGAACTTGTGACCCACTTTCACGCCCACTCCCCACGAAGATCTTAAGGATTTTCAAACCCTCTCTAGTTTTCTTAGCTCTGTCAAGTACAATGGTTAATGCCTCCCAAACCATAGCATCTAGGCTGGGAGTCACCCTCATCAGTTACTCATCCCTGACCCAGGCACAGGGTTGCTCCCTACCCCGCCCCCTCCCCCTGCCTCCCCCCCCCATACCAAAGCATTTCACTGGGTGGTCTGCTTATCACATTGTACTGTTTTCAATCCTCCAGTGAGGAAGTGCTGCCACTTGTCTAATCTAAATGTCTCTTTTGATGGAGGAAGCCCTTTCATACCTAGAAGTTCTCAGGGAGAATGCACCCAACCTCTCACCTCCAGACATCTGCAGCCCCCTCCCCCCACCCATGGCAGTGTCCCAGGCTGCCTGCCCTCTACTCCCTCCAACCGTGTACCTGGGTGAGCAGCAGCCAACACCTTTTGGCACAGGCACAGAGGGCCCCAGGCAGGCAGCCTCCGAGCTTTTAGTTACAGACGTTTCCTTGGACATTGCTTCACTCGTCCAGATGGTGAGCTGGGTAAACAAGAAGTCCCTGTTCTCCATCAGCATGTCAGCAAGCGCCTCGCTCTGGTGCATCTGCTGAGCTGGGGGTATGATCTCCGTTTACAGTTTGGCCCTCCTCAGCATGCCAGAAATGCACCCTTGTATAAACACTCAGACCCTTCCTCCAGGGAGGACTCACGGAGGGGAGAGCGAACACCTTGCTGCCGGTGCTCTGTGTCTGGCACTGTCCCCACCCATCCCAGCCCATCAGCAACCAAAAGGCCCTCGCATTCAGGGTGACACATATCTGATTCAGATGTCAATTTTTCTGAATCTGCATTCCACTGCTTTCATACCTCTCAGCTTCCCCACTTAGTAGCTGTGTGACCATAAGCAAATCACTCAACCACTCCGAGCATGAGTCTCCTCAAATGAATAATATCACCTGTCTCACAAGGTGCTCCCTTTGCCTCTAGAACTTAGAAAAGTGTCTTATACAGTGCCTGATGGATGCCAAGGTCTCTCTACAAAGTGTCGATTCCTTTCCTCATCCCTGGCCCACCTTCCTGCAATCCCTTAACTGATAATTTCTCTTGTCCCTACAAGAAGTGTGTAAGGACCCAAAGGTTGGAGCAGTCTCCTGCCTCAGTGTCAGGTCTGCTGGGAGCCCTGTTCTCACCTTATTGGTGCTAAGCACCCACCTTGTAGCTGCTGGTCCTGAGCACCTCACTGGCCAGCTCTTGAAGCTTTTAAGCTTTGTCTTGCCGGCCAAGGCTCCTGGTCAGCTGCACTGACACTGTCCCTCTACCAGCTGGCCTTGTTCTCATCTTAGTACCTGACCGGTGCCCCTTCTCTTTTGTTGTTCATAATCTCTGCATCTGGGCTCCCAGAAGAATGATTGAATAAATGACTGAACATGTGAGCCAATGAATATAAGCGCTGTGGAAATGGAAAAGTGATGTGTAATCTCCTAGAAGACGCAAATGGCCTTGAATCCTCATACTTCATCCATCACCGTAAGGGATTGGTGCTCTACGATGGGCAGTGCCTGTGGCTCAAGGAGTAGGACGCCAGCCCCAGATACTAGAGGTGGTGAGTTCAAACCCAGCCCTGGCCAAAAAAAAAAAAAAAAAAAAAATGCAAACAACAACAAAAAATACTTTATGACATTATTTTTCCAGTTCTGGTAGGAAGCTGTGGCTGACACATATGTCTTAGCAGTCAGAGGAGAATTTTGCTACCCCTTTTATCCTGAAGTGTCACCAGGCACAGATAAAATGTTATGCTCCTAAAGAGAGCCTGCACAAACACACGGCCTGGGAGCCAAGACACCGCCTCCTACCCTTCGTTCAACTTCTGAGTAACCAAGTTAGCTGCAGCCTGAAAAAGTTACTTTTGTTTTGCTTTTTTCTTTTTTTAATGTTTTAAAGCTTTTGTCTCTCTTATCTTTCCTCCTCCATGAGAGGGGCCCACTTCCAACTCTCTTTGCTCTAAACTTGCTCTTTGCTCTTCCTAAATAAAATCTCTCTTTGTCACCCTGAAAAAAATGTCTTTAAATGTTTATTATTGTAGATCACAATAGTTACATATGTTTATGGGATACATGTGATGTTCCGATGCAGGTATAGGACGGTCCAATCAGGCCGGGTGCGGTGGGTCCACACCTGTAATCCTCGCATTCTGAGAGGCAGAGATGGGTGGATTGCCTTGCTCAGGAGTTCAAAACCAGACTGAGCAAGAGTGAGACTCTGTCTCTAAAAATAGACAGGGGTTGTGGCAGGCATCTGTAGTCCCAGCTACTTGGGAGGCTGAAGCAAGAGGATTGTTGGAGCCCAAGAGTTTGAGGTTGGTATGAGCTATAATGCCACGGCACTCTACCAAGGGTGACAAAATGAGACTGTCTCAAAAATAAATAAATTAAGCAATTAATAAAAAAGAATGGCCCAATCTAAGTAATTGAGGTATCCATCACCTACAGAATTTGTCATTTTGGCTCAGCGCCTGTGGCTCAACTGGCTAAGGTGCCAGCCACGTACACCTGAGCTGGCGGGTTCGAATCCAGCCCAGGCCCACCAAACAACAATGACGGCTGCAACCCAAAAAAATGGCCAGGCATTGTGGCAGGTGCCTGTAGTCCCAGCTACTTGGGAGGCGGAGGGAAGAGACTCGCCTGAGCCCAGGAATTGGAGGTTGCTGTGAGCTGTGATGCCACAGCACTCTATCCAGGGTGACAGCTTGAGGCTCTGTCTCAAAAAATAAAAAATGAATTTGTCATTTCTTTGTACTAGGAGCATTCCAATTCCACTTGTTTACTATTTAAAAACGTGCAACAAATTACAGTCAACTAAAGTTATCCTCCTGTGCTACTGATTACTAGATCTCCTTTCTTCTAGATGCATTTCTGTACTCACTAACCCTCCCTACTGTATCCCCACCCTCTCTCTATTCTTCCCAGTCTCTTGTAACCATCATTCTACTCTCAATTTCGATGAGTTCATTTTTTAAAAAATTTTACCTCCTCCATATGAATGCAAACATGCTAAATCTGTCTTTGCAATGCTGGGCAGGTCACTTTGCTGCCCCATCGGCTGTCTGGGGGCTCCCTCTGTGTCTGCATGAATGCAGGCTCGGCAGTGTCCCTGGGCTGCACACAGAGTTGTGGTAGAGCCGTGTTGTGCAGGCCTGCCTGAGCTAATTGTTAAATTTGCAGGTTCAGCAACCTAGTGGACGTCATCTTGGTAGCTTGAAATTGACCACACTGGGAGTATTCACTATGGGGATTCGCAAATGCTTCCCCTCAGGGCTTCTCTCTCAAGATGGTCAGTTGTTAACCATTTACCACTGCACTATTGGTTTCATGGGCATGTTTCCTCACCTGAGTGTTTTCCAAAGCTAAAATGGCACAGAACCTACATGTGAGCCTGAAATTTCTCCCTGCAAAAAGGAAGGACCCTCCACTGCTTTCCCACTCATGGGCTTTACAGCTGCTGAAGAGAGTAGAAGAGAGGGCCCCCCAGGCACTGTGGCATGGTGGTATGGATGAGGTGGCACATCCAGATCTTAATCCCAGCACTTACCTTCCTAAAATCCAAACTCGATCTTACCAATTCTCTGCTCCAAAACCTTCGATGGCTCCCTATTTCCCCCAGGCCACACTTAAACCCTAATCTCCCTATTACCTTATCCAACTCCCCTCTCTAGGCCCTCTCCTTCCACTCTTTCCCCCACCATATCCTGCCCTATCACACCTCACTATTTTCCACACAAGCCATGTGGACAGCTCTGGTTATTGTCTACACTCTATCCGTGCCCCGTTATTGGGTAAGAGCACTTTAACTTGCCTTGCAGGGGAGTTGAGCCCATTATCTGGATCAAAATCTAGAATGCATGAGGAGCAAGTACGCATTCGAAACATGGTAGAAGACATTGCTTCAGAACTGGGGTATGGAGGCAGCTCAATGGCATCACTCACCTGGTGTGACCTCAGGGGAGTTATTTAACCTCCTGAAGCTCAGTTTCTTTATCTGCAAAATGCAAACGCGAGCAGTGCCTCCCTCATGGGCTGCTGTGAGTTACTGCATGTCAAGGGCTCAGTACAGGTACAGAGGTAACATTTAGTAAACAGTGGCTGTTGTTAAACCATCACTGTCATTACTGGCCTCAGATCACCATCCCCACCCCTATTCTTCACAGAGGCATCTGTCTGCTCACACATCTCTTCAGGTTCTTCTGCTCCCACACAGAATCTTTTCACACTAGGAAAGCCTCAGGGAAGTAAGTCAATGACCTTCACCCTCCTGCCCCAGTCTGGTGAAGGGAGACTTTGAAGGCTCCTACAGCCCCATTAACAGCTCTGATTTCCCAAGTCTCTCGGGAAAACCCTATACTATGGTCTGGTAAATAAATTAGTAGCCATGAAAGAAAGTTAACATTTGAAACCTACACAGGCAGAAGGAATTGCATACACATGACACGTGGTCCGGGGCACGCCCACGCTGCACAGCTCAGTATCAGCTCAGCCAAGTTCCTTGCTGAAAGCACGTCCTCCTGGGAGCAGTGCATCTTCTCACCTGGAGGCTCAGTGTCCAGGGCTTGCAAAGGCAGCAGAGTCCCCCTGGGAGAGATGACCCAGGACCAGCAAATGTGTTGTGAGACTTAGAAAGTGCTACGCACATTCCAATGTGGTACCATTGCAATCTTCCACACACGGCTTCTGCAAGCCTGGAGCAGGACACCCCAGCTTGCCAGCTCCCTCCCCACTATGGTTCATCCCAAATCAGCAGCTTGAGACCCAAGACTGGGCTCATCATAGGTTCAGATTCATCTGCCAAACCTGGAAGCCACTGGGAAGAGTCTAACAAAGCGGGCAATTCACAGGAGACCTTGCTGAGAATAATCTGATTCTCGAGACTGGTGAAGAGCAGGATGGGGTCCTGCCTTTGTCACTCAGATCACCAGCCCTGTGAACCTGGGCCTGATAGTTGCTTGGTGGGGGCTGGGGAGAGGGCATGGAACCACGAGGCAGGGAAGAGTGGAAGTCTGCTTTCTCACTCAGGGCGACTGGGGAGAGACAGAAGTTGACCAGAAGCTGACACAGAATCAGTGAATAATCATGAGAAGCTTCTTCTTTTTTTTTTTTTTTTTTTTGCAGTTTATGGCCAGGGCGGGGTTTGAACCCGCCACCTCTGGCATATGGGGCCAGCGCCCTATGCCCTACTCCTTTGAGCCACAGGCACTGCCCTTATTTTTTTCTTTTTTCTTTTTTTTTTTTTTGAGACAAAGTCTCACTATGTAGGCTTCAGTAGAGTGCCATGGCATCACAGCTCACAGCGACCTCAAACTCTTGGGTTTACATGATTCTCTTGCCTCAGACTCCCGAGTAGCTGGGACTACAGGTGCCCACCACGACGCCCCACTGTTTTTTTTGTTGATGCAGTTGTCATTGTTGTTTAGCTGGCCCAGGCTGGGTTTGAACCCACCAGCTTCAGTGTATGTGGCCAGCGCCCTAACTGCTGAGCTACATGAGAAGCTTCCAGTGGCTTGAGAGGAAAACAATGGTGAGCACTGAACGCTGGCTGCCGGACAAGTTCCTAGAGCACATGAAGTGCTTTGGGGACACTCAAAACCGCAGGGCAGAAATTTTGGTGGAAACAAGAGAATACAGGGAGGCAAGGCCCAGGAAGCACAGGCCTTTGACTCTCTTTGTGATCGGATGTGCCCCCACGCTGGTGGCCGTCCCAGAGAGAGAAGACGGTGCTTATCCCCACAGCATCCCATCATTCAGGCCCTGCCCCACCTCTACACACAGCCGGCAGTCTGCCCCAGCAGTTTGCCTAAGTGCTGTGTCTCTGTTTTCTGATCTCTGGTCAGACCTACTTCTGGAGTAGTGTGACAATCAGCCAGACGGACCATGGCGAGTGCTCTGTGAGCACTAGCTGCAGCCCCTCCATCATCATCATCGCCATCAAAGATACAAAGGGCAGTGTAACAGCCCTGCACCCCGCTCTGGGTCCATAGTATCCAGGCTTGGATTCTAGGGTGCTCTCCCCCTTATCAGTGGGGGGCACTGGGGGTCTCACTCAACTCCTCTTTGATGTGCTGTCATCTACAGTGAAGATGAGATGAATTCTCCTTCAGGGTCAACTCAGCAACTTACCCATCCACATAAAGGGTTTAGATCTGGCTCATAGGATGCACTTAATAGGTGACCGCAGTGTCCACTAATAGACCGTCTAGCCTTTATCCATCGTTTGGCTGATCTTGCTGGTGTCCTTATGACTCCCTGCCCAGCATCCAGCTATGTGACACTGCTTAGCCTCACTCACCATGCATTGCTTGTGCTCACCCTGACATGGAGTATTCTCCTTTGCCCTTCTCTCTCTCTAGATTCATCTTTTATGACCTGAAGTCTTCCTCTGCACAATGACCTGTCACTTCTCTGAGCCCTGACCTAATGTGGTGCCACACATGCAAGCATGTGGGTGTTCTCTGACCGAGGCACCTGCTACTCAGCCCACCTGGTACTGGACACCAAGCAGACAAGGGGGATAAGGTCATAAATTGGAGAAATCCCTCCCCCCAAGGCACAAGGTGAGGGGGAAGACAGACTCAGGAAGGGGTGTTTGCATCTGAGTTGACAAAATTACAACAAGGGTTTACAAAAGACGGAGAAGGAGACCTCAGGAGGAGCGGCACCCAGGGAACGGGACTTCTGCACTGAGTTTTGAGCAGGGAGGAGCTGGCTGGTGAGGGCAGAGGGGTGAGAGAGAAGAAAGGTGTTCCCAGCTGTTTCTAGCTTCCTAGAGCTGCCATGAAAATGACCACAAACCAGGTAGCTTTACAACAACAGAAATTTTCTGCAGGTCAGAAATCTGAATCAAGGTATTAGCAGGGCAACTCTCCCTCCAGAGCTCTGGGGGAGAATTCTCCTTTGCCTCCTTCAGCTTCCGGTGGCCCCAAGCCTTCCATGGCTCCGGCTCCAATCTCTACCTCCATCTCCACAGGCTTCTCCTTCCTCTAGCTCTACTCTGGTGTCTCCAGGAAAGAAACTGGTCATTAGAGTTACGACCCGCCTGGATAATTCAGGATGATTCCATCTTGAGACTGTTAACTTACCGTAATTACACCTACAGAGACATGTTCACAGGTTCTGGACTCAGGGTGTGGCCTATTTGGGGGGGGCCACCATTCAGCTCGCTGCACAGAGGGTGGGGCAGCATGAGCCGAGGGTGGGGAACAGCCACCAGTTTATTTCCACTCTCCACAGGGCCTCGGGGACCCAGAGTCCAAAGCACAGATATTGGCTCCGGAGCCCTCCTGACTCCTCTGCATCCTGGAACTCACCATTCACCCATCCTCATTCTTCCATCACTGTCATCTCCACACACTCCTCTGACACACACATCTGGTGGGGAAGTAAGGAGCAGGTGCAGGGGGTGGGGAAGCGAGGTGGAGAGAGGCCCCTGGAGTTGGTCCTGGAGGGAGGGCTTGATGAGCCAGCCCTGCTCCAAACAGAGACTGTCCCTACAATGCTCCAACCCCTGGGCCTAGGCCCCACCATGCTGGCCCGTTCCATGGCCAGAAAGTCATGTTCCTTCTCTTCCTCTAAACTAGGCTCAAATTCTCCTTGAAGCCAGCTTCAGTGAGCCCCACTTGGCCAAGAGTGGGTGTTTGTAATCAGGGAGTGTTGATTTCAACTTCCACCTCTGCTCCTTACTTGTGGAGAGCTTCAGACAGGAGACTTAACTTCTCTACGCCTCTGTTTTCTTAACCATGAAATACAGGTAGTAAAGCTGTGACTTGCTTGTCTCACAGGCATATTATGAAGATTTGCAACACTGCGGGGTGTGAATAGCACTTGCCAAATTGTAAAACATGATAATGCAATGAATTGTCACCTTAAATCTACTTTTATACAAGCATATACGTGCACGCACACACTCACTTTTATTATTGATGAATGTTCTTGCTCTATTACCCGATTTCCATGTTTTCTAGTTCCATGCATGGTTGCAGGATTTCAATCTGTGCCCGAGAATGCACATGTGTCTTGATGGTTGCTGGGTTATATGGCTGGGCATGGAGAAATATCTCCCTCCTCCTCGTGGGAGGCAGAGTTCCTGAGCCAGAGACACCCCTGCCTTTCAGGTAATGGATACTTAGTAGAAGGCAGGCTGGGTGACCCAGGACTCTACCTCCTCAGAAGTGAGAGGTGCTTCATGTTCTCCTCTTTGAAGTGGCTGTGGGCATAGCTTCTGTGGCAGCTGCCAGCTCACAGTGACTTCCAAGTGGGCCACTCCCTAAGTGAGGAAAGCATGGAGATGGCACGTGCCCTGTGCCCAGCCCTCCAAACTACCCCCAGTAAGAACATCAGCTCCCCTAGGTGGAGGGCTGCCACCTCTACGTGATGCTAGCCTTAGACAGTCCCCTGAAACAGAGTGTCTATGTCTCCTGAAATGGTTTCTTCATTGCTTATAGTTTGAGTCTTGCTGAGAGGAGACGTCCTTATGCTTTTCTACAGCCTCTCAGGGCCCTCCACCTGGTGAAGAGCCTGGTTACCCTGCTTTGTGGGTTTATTAGCACCAAATTCAAAGACAATTCTACTCTGTGCATCTAGAAGGCTATGGCCTCCTTGGCCTGGGAGGGAATGTAATGTTCTCTCCACATTTCTAAGCTGAGAGAGGTCCATGGCCCCTTGAACTTCTGGAAAGAATTCTAGTCCAGGGGCAGGGAATCTGGCTTCTACTTTCTGTCATGAATTGGCTGTGTGACTCTGAGAAAGTTTCTTCACTTCTCTGGGCTTTAGTTACCACTTGTGCAAAATTGTGGGGCTTGGATCAGATGATCTCTTTGGCCCCTTCCTGCTCTGACATGCTGAGGTTCTGATTTGTTTCTGGGGCCTGAATGGATCTGCTGGGGGAGGGGGGCGGGACGGTGCATAAGGTCCCTAATTTCCCACACTACCTTCTCGAATTCTCTGCTGGACTGGAGGGTACAATGAGAAGTCAGAGAGAAAGCTCCTCCACCAAGGGGTACTTATGCCATGGCACATTCTGTTCTATTTATTAATTCATTCAACAAACATATATTTAGTGTTTAAAACATACTGATGCGGGTGGTGCCTGTGGCTCAGTGAGTAGGGCGCCGGCCCCATATACCGAGGGTGGCGGGTTCAAACCCAGCCCAGGCCAAACTGCAACATCCAAAAATAAAAATAAATAAATAAATAAATAAAAATCTTAAAAAAAAAAAAAAACATACTGATGCTGGTTTAGCACTGAGGGATTTAGTCAGGTTCAGACTAAGTAAAGGCCCTATTTCCATAGGAGACAGGTGACAAATCCCTATCCCCATAGGAGACAGGGGGTGAGATCTATGGTGGGATATATGAAGAACTGCACCTTAGCAAGGAGAGGGTGAGGGAGTGCCAGGGAGGGGAAATGGTCAGGGAGGCCTTCGCTGATGCAGTCACCATTGGTAAAGTCAGAGTGTTATGGAGGTGAGAGTTCAGAATGAAGGAAGACCTGGGAGTCCCACAAGTCTTGTGGAGTTCTTGTGAACTGGGAACTCTCGGTGAGATTGGCCCAAGGGTCTCAGGAAGGTAACAGTAGGAAGGTTATGAACATGGGCAGAGTAAGGGTCTTTCTGGGAACACACAAAGCTCCGGTACCTTCCCCACCTGCCAGTGGAGCAGGGGAGGCCAGTCCACAGTACAGAGCAGAGTGCCCGGGCTGCGTCTCAGCTCCCACCAAGGCAGGCGGCCCTGTCCAGGGGTGCTGCCAACCCCCGGGGTCTACGGGGCAGCATCCCCAGCCTGCACTTGTCTGAAGGGTGGTGTGAGCATCTGGTCACTCTCTGCCTCCTTCCTCCTTGGTACTCCTGGGGACTGGTGGGTGGGGGACTTGGTGGTGTGGTGAGATTGGCACCAAGAACCCTCAATATTTCCTGGGCCGTTCAAGGCCCTGGCCCTGTGGACTAAGTTCTATGAGGAGGGAGAAAAGGAGCAGGAGAGACTGGCCCAATGGGGTGGCCAGGGGTGTCCAGCAGAGACATCCTCTCCGTGTATTCACGGAGTAGAAAGCACAGATAAAGGAGCCCTGTGGTTCCATCTGGAAGCATTTTCCACCCAGGCCCCTCTCTGTACCTGCTCCATCCAGGTCCTGTGAACCCCGACCCGCAAGTCCCACCGGCCTTGGAGTAATGATCAGGGGTCAGTCAGGGTCTGGAGCTGCTGTGAGGCCACCACAGCATGTGCCCGACTCTGCCTAAATCCCTGGGGACTGATTCCCCTCTGGTTCCTTCCTGTCCTCCTTCTGTCCTGCCCTCGGAGACTGAGATCAGACGGCTGCCTGGTCCCCTTCTTCTGCCACACCCAACCCGGCACCCTCTGGTGACACACCAGGCCCCCTCCCCATCTAGGACTTCAGCTGCTCCCACATGGGGTGGGCATCATGCTCAAAACACAATCTTAATTGTGTCCCCAGCTTAGGTCACCTCTCTGAGGCACCGCCATGGAAAGAGGAGACAGGAAACAGATCCGAGCGCAGAAGTTCAGGAAAAAGAGAGGAGAACCCGGCAAATTTAACCAACTGCCACACTGGAAGACAATGTTGCTACAGCTGCAGGGATGACAGAGTCAGGGTGCTCTGGTCCCAAGGGAGGAGCACAGTGAGCCCTTCTCGTGCTCCCCAGCAGGAGACAGCAGCCCACTCTGCCCCTACCTGGGCACCCAGTTTCTCCAACCTGCCTGGACCTTTTCTGGCTACCCTCTCATCTTCAGGATGGTGTCCCCACCCCTGCTGCCCTGGCCTGTCCCAGCTAACTCCCTCTGAAGTCCCGATGAGGAACACTGGATGATCTGGCCTCCGTAAAGCCTTTAAAAATAGTCTGTGGATCCCCTGCAAAAAAAAAAAAAAAAAAAAAGTCCCTGGCTAAAAATAGCTCTCAGCATCTAGGGGAGAAAAAAGAAACTGCAGCAAAATTCAACTGGAGCAGTGACTTTCCTATCTCTGATGTACCAGGTCAGTTACAGCACAGAAGGATGGCGGGGCGGTCCTTCAAGGACAGGAGCAGGATCGGAATTGCAATCTATAGCACACACTTCTCTCTATTCCCTGGCTATTCCTCTCTCTTTCCCATTGGACCTTTCCTAGTCCAAGCAGCCAGGCAGTGCTCAAGATGACAGCAGGGAGCACAGACAGCTGGGTGGGCACTGGGAGCCATGTGGTGTTCAGAGGGGCTCGTGAGGTGGAGAGGCCACTTGGGCATGTGTGGACAGCCCGGCAATGCCCCTTAAAGATGTGCATTCAAGGAGAGCTGAAGGTCAAGTCCAGATCTGATGCTTGAAAAACCTACCAGCCAAATAGCTCCCAAGCAGCTAAGGGGTGAGGGAGCTGCTCCATTTGAAAGAGCTACTGCTTCTGTTCTTAACGAAGGCACAAAGAAGCCCTTTGGGGAACTGTCACTAGGAAAATCAGAGTCTGTATCCAGGACTTGGATGCAGGGGAACGATCCCCATGAATTTTAGGGTAAGATTGTTTCCGCCCTGGCCATGAGGAGAGTTTTCTGAAAAATGAGAGGATAATGTGGAAACACGGTTTCCCTTACTAAAAATGCTTTAAGGAGTGTGTTTTGGGGTTAGAGCTGATACAGTCTAAACACACACACAGACACACGCGTGCACACACACCTTTTTATTTGTGACTATAAAAGAAGGAGTTTGTCTCTTATGCCTTTGGCAAATGCTTGTGCCAAAAGCTATCACAGTGAGCTGCAGAAAAGCCAGGCTGCAGCTTGAGGAGGCTCTGGTCCCTCTGTTTAGTCATCCTGGGGCTCCATCCAAACAAGTGATTTGCCTGTGTCACTCCCAGGAGCAGGGGACAGGCAGTAAGCTAACTAAAGGCTTTTTGGGGATCCAGGGGTGGCTCCCTTAGAGAGGTCTGGGTGGTTCTGAGAAGCACGTGTTAAATCCCCAAATTAAATGTTTGTAGCTGATGTTTTGCTACTTTAATTTGCCGTGGACGTTGTACACCCACATGCACACAAAGGCACTCACACACATTGTGGAAATTGTCCCAGAGATGAATGTGTTTTAAAGTACCCATCTGCCTCCCCGCCAAATTCTACATGTCCCAATGTTACCTGAACTCAAGACATCTTATCTCCTAAACCATTAGGTGGCCACCATCATGGCAAGAAAAGGAGAAAAGGGGGTTTTTCGGTGAGCAAAATGCAAAGCCCTATCAGATAATTTGTGGGAGACGAAGCTATTTCCAAAGCCCATTTTTGCTGTGGGGAAAACAGCTGAATGAGAGAGGAAGCAGCAGGGACGCCACAGCCATGAATAGGTGGTGCGCTCCTGGTCGGCGGACATGGTGTCTGCTTTGGTGTCCACTGCGGTGCTCAGAACATGCATGTCCCCGGAAGAAAGCAGCCGAGGTGGGTAAGGCAGGGACGTGTTCATGGCCCATGCTTCTTTGCACAATCAGGGCAGGTAGAATATCTTCTTAGTTGTTTGTCCTTTTAACCTCAAGGTCTGCCTTACTATGCCATTTTCTCCTTAAGACATTCCTTCATCTTCCCCACCCCAAGGGAGTACATCCTGACCAGCACTTGGACCCTCAGGGTAGGCAGAGACCACCAAAGCTGGCCAGTCCTCCCACAGGTTTGCCTCCCCACAACAAGCCCCCCGGACAGAAAACATTCTGCTCCGGCCAGCCCAGCACTCCCTTACTGGCATCTGGAGCAGCTGTTTTCTCTGCCTTCTGGTTCACTCCATCTGCAAAGCAGGGGCAGCAATCTTTGTTCCTTCTCACACCAGAGGGCATCCATTGCACAAAAGGGTTAACGAAAAAGCACTTTGAGGAATGGAAGGAAAACCAAGCAACTTGGAAAAGAAACCATCTTCCCCCCGACCAAGCCTGTGGTCTCAACCATGTCTGTGCACATCGAATTTGCAGCAGTGTGCGGGGGACTTGGGCACGCAGTGCTGCAGCATTTTCTGGATGGCTTTGCTCACCCTTTTCAGTACTTTTCCCCTCCTGTCGCCCTCTGGCCTGCAGAGGAATGGCTTTGGCTCCCCCTAGTGGCAGAAGCTCAGCGCACTAAGCAGAGATGCTCCCCACAATGGCAATTAGCCAGTGGCTGTTACAACTGCACTCTCATTATCAGTGGGAGAAGACACTGTCCCTGTTTCCTTGGAGACCTAGCTACACATGCATCTACTGCACTTACTGTTCCCTCGATGGTGAAAGTATCCGGGTTTCTATCTGCCCACTGCCCACTGCACAAGATGGAGATGAGGACCTGGGGTCATCACTGTGCTCCAGGCTGGTCGCCCGACCTGCAGCATCAGCCTTGCCTGGTAGCTTAATACAAATGCAAATTCTCAGGCCACTTCTCAGAACTACCAAATCAGTAACTCTAGGGGTCAGAGCCCAGGAATCTGCACTTTTAACAAGTTCTCCAGATGGTGTTTTGTTCCTATTAATCTCCAGGAACCTTGCTTGGCTATTAAAGAGCTGAACAAAAAGAAACTGAAAGCTACTTCTTTATTCCAAGCAATACATATTCAATATGATTCCAATCAATAAGGTGATCCCATCATGTCTTGACTGGAATGAAGAACGCCTTCTCCCAGATTTGCCTCTAGGGAGAGTCTCCTGCCCCTCCCATTGCCATCCACTTTTCACTTTTAGCTAAGCCCAGGCTGGAATGGAGTGTGAGAGAGGAAATTGGAAATTAAAAGTAGCTCCATGAGGTTGTCTCTCATGCTGGAGACATGCCCCATGCTCTCATGCCCCACAAGCCGACACAAGGCTGCCCAAAGTAAGCAGGACCGAGAAAGGAAGTCAATGTTGACGTAAACCTCAGCCCTGCGTTTGCACTTTTTCAGCCTACTGCTGTGAAATGCATCAATTACTGTTAACATTGTTAAGCACAGAAGAGCTCAGAATCATTTCTGATGAGCTGACTGGTTCTAAGAGAACAATTTAATTGTATTTTAACTGGTATTTTTAAGAGATGCTTATGCAGGGCAGGAGGACTTTTAATAGGCTTTTAACCATGTGAAGTAGTGAGCTGGTGATGAGCCACAACACAAGAGACAAACTGAACATACAGCTCTTTATTGCAGGAGGGACCCAGGAGGCCATCCCAGTCAACTTCCTGCTGACAAAGGGATAAACTGAGGCCCAGAGTTGAAGACTTGCACTGTAGGAAAAAAGATGCACAGGTCATTTGTCCCTCCCTGACAATGGGTCCAAGTAGGAGTTCAAAATAATTCAGCCTGATTCTAAGCCTGGGGGGATTTCAGGAAATCTCTGTAACCAAGAAGTATTCGAAGTAGAAAATCCTTTTTCCCAAAGACATCTGATCCCTTTGCTGTATCATCGCCTGGTCTCTATGGATGATTTTCCTCCACACAGAGCAAACTGGGCCCAAGTCCCCAGGCTGCCAGGCCTCTGTTAGGGTTTTCAGGGAAGTTTCCTGCTTCCCACTGCTCTGTTGCCTTCCCCAGGACATTAGGGATGCCACAGGCAAGGCCTCCTTAAATTGCCCACTTGTTTTCATAGGCTGGGGCGTTGGAGGAGCCTGAAGCTGAAGCTCCCCCCTAACCCACATCTGCCTAGAATCTTTGAGCAGCTGTGTTTGCTACTGCACATAACACCTCCAGGGGGGCAGGTTGCCACCCACTTATTGCAGAAGGGCTGTCTGTGCCTCCACCAAGGGGAAGAACCCAGCAGCCCCAGAGGAGGGCAGTGCAGACTCTCAGCCCCAAATAGATCGCACAGCAGGTTTGCTTGGTCCTTCCTCCTGAGCTCCCCCTAGGAGGAACTGGCCTGCTGGTAGAAACTTGCTGGTTCCTGCTGGTGGAGTGTGGTCAGGACTCTTCATCCCAGAAGGGGCTACCGGCTCTGCAGCCCAGACATCTTTTTAGAGGAAGTTGTTTTTCGTTTGTTTGCTCACACCCAGCACAGGAAGGCCTTGGCTATAGAGACAATCCATCTCCATCTCTGTGGGCCTCATGATGAGCAGCAGAACAGAAGCAGGAGCCCCAGGAACACTGATCGCTACCCAGGAAGCCTCTTCTGGCCACTCTCCCTTCTCTGGGGCTTGCGTTTCTCAATTTGTTGGAGGCTATATTGTGCAGGTCAACCAGCTGGATGCCCATCTCCAAGATGCTCAGAAACTCCACAACTCTATGACTGTGACTCCTAAGTGAGCTCACCGGCTCTGGCTCATCCAGGAGGAAGCCAATGGCATTGCTCAGAACGTCCCACACTGGGATGGTGCCCCACAGCCACCATGCACTTCCAGGAGCATGACTGCACTTCGCTCTCAGAATGCGCGTCTCACTCACCTTCTCCAAATCTCTCTCGTTCTGCACACTTTGTGTTCTGAGATGGATTGAGAGAGATAGGTCATCTTCTGTGGCCCAGATGGCCAAAGTGTCCCGGCCCAAGGGTTCAATTAGGGCTGTTGGCTTGGTGTTGGAGCCCACGAAAATGAGGCTGAGGACTCCACTCTTCCTCAGGAGAAAAAGAAAGTCTGTATGACCCATCCCATACTGGGATTATTAATGATAACAATAAAGGTGGTTAATGCTTACACATGCTTATGGCCAGCAGGCACAGTAAGCACTGTTCTTCCAGCAACTCATTTAATCATCACAACTGTTTGTGGCAGGTAATCCGCAAAGCTGCCACTCTTGCCTGGACCCCAGAATCACTTTCATAAGAACCAGAGTTACCTAGTTATTACAAATGCCTGCCATAGAGTGTACATGCTTAACAAGAATTGAATCTATGCAGATCTCCTAGAGAAGAGGAGAGGGCTTCCATTTTCTATCTGGAACCTGGAATCACTCCCCCTCAATTATCCCTGTGATGGAGTCACAAATCTCAGAATTATTAAGTGAGAAGAGATATTGGGTCCAATTCCCCATTTCACAGATGAGCCACCTCTGGAGTAAAGACGTGAAGTCTTGTGCGCATCACACAGAGAGTTAGCAGCAGGGCTGGGGGTGGCCCCTGGGTCTCCAGACTCTCAGCCCTAAGCTCTTTTTTATTCTTTGTTTTTTTTTTTAAATTGCAGTTTGACCAGGGCCGGGCTCAAACCCACCACCCTTGGTATATAGGGCCGACACCCTACTCACTGAGCCACAGGTGCCGTCCTCAGCCCAAAGCTCTTTCCACTCTCCACCTATGGCTGCTGGGCATTGAGCGGATGAATAGCACCGAGGTCTCCCCTTCAATGGCCCAGGAAGCTCCATGGTCATCGGTCAGCCCAACTGAGCTCAGGAGGCAGAATCTTTCTCACACCAGCCTAAGGCACCCAAGGGTGTCCTGGTAAATCAGTTCTCTGCTTCCATACCCGGAAAACAAGTCAAAAGTACCCCCCCCCCGGAATGACACATTCCAAAGACAGGCAGATGGCAGAGAGCAGCCTGGGACATCAGTCCTCACTTGTCCACCCACTCCAGACAAGACCTCCTGGCCCCTCCCTGGGAGTGATGACAGAGATGTTCTCAGCCTCCCACTGGTTTTTCTTCTTTTCCACAGAATGATTTCGGGCCCTTCTGCTGGCGCTGTCCACACACCCACCTTCTCCTTCCCCACTGTGTCCGCCCCAGGCTATTTGGTCCCCTGCTTCCCATTTTGGTGAGGCTTCCATCAGACATGACCACAGCCTGCCCATCACACCCCCAACCCTCCCCGGAGTGGACAGAAAACCTCCCAGACCCTCTCTCCCTCCTGCTCTGCAGCCCTAAACTTGGTGGCGGTTCCCTGGTCTCCAGGCACCTCGGGCTCTCTGGCTACATTGGTAAGGGTGGTGCTCTGTCACTCGGCCAGCAGAGAAGCAGACTGCTCGACTCTAGCCTCAGTGGGGAGGGTGAGGAACATGAACAAGGTAGAAAATAAGGAGAGAGAGAGAGAGAGAGAGTGTGTGTGTGTGTGTGTGTGTGTGCAGGGCGAGGAGAGTGAGAGACAGAAAATGAATCACAGATACTCAGATGCCTCCCACCAAAGATGTGAGGTCAGGAAGACAGATGGGGAGGGTCCATGACAGCTGTCACCTCCCACTGGCTTCCTCCAGAGGAAGGTGTGGTGCTGGGAAGTAGAGTCACACTCCAGGAGTCTCTCTGAAATGCTGGGGGTCACCCCACAGGCCAGCCTGGGTATAGGAGAGGGTGTGGGGAGAATTGGCCTCCAGCAGCAGCCAGGAAAAGGGCTTCCAGCTCCAGGGCCCTGTTCTAGCTCAGCCACCTTTGCTTTTTTCCATACATCACTCAAATCCACAACCTTGAAGTCAGCCTTGGCTTCAATTTCTCATACCCCATAATAATTCTTCCTGTTGGTGTCCCCTTCAAAATGACCCAGAACTGTCCTGTCTTACTCCTCACTACCTCCACTGCTAACAGCCTGATCCAAACCACAATGAGCTCTCTCCTAGATTATTCAGCAGCCTCCTAACTGGCAATTCTGTTCACATGTAAGTCCCATCAGATCACATCTCTGCTCATATCACAGCTCTGTGTTCCCCTCCAGGTTGGAGTATATATACAAAACTCTTTAAGACCCCAGTTGACCCACCCCACTCTCCACCACTCAGCTGAGTCTGGCCTCGGCTTCTGTTCCTTACCTTCCTTCTCACTGCCCTCCAGCCACAGTAGCCTCCTTGTTATACCCTGAACATGCCAGCAGTGCTGCCACCACAGGGCCTTCGCACTTACTATTCCATGTCTACATGGTCCCCTCTTTGATTTCCCTCCCTCTGCTCTTTCTGAAAACATTACCTCCTAGTTCACATTTTCCTTGTCTCCCCTATTTTAAGCTACTCTCCCACCCACACACACACATTGCTGCTGAATTCCACAGCCTCCTTTCTTGATTTTTCCCTAGTGCCTATGTATTCAGCTACCATACATACGATATATTTTAGTCCCTTATGGTACTGTTTACCTGTCTCCCCAGGCCAGAACTTAACCTTCATAAAGACCCAGGTTCTTGTTGCTTTGATTTATTAGTGAATCTTCAGCACCTAGAAAAGCACCAAGCACATAGTAGACACTCAAAGAATGCTTGTTGAATGAATGAACAAATGAATATTAGACAGTTTTGGAAACAGACCCTCACAACAGGGGCTTATTAACAGAGGGCTATAATAGAGTTATTAGGCTTATTTAATAAGAGGAGAAGCCTGGCAGGAAAAAGCAAGTGTGTGTGTGTGTGTATTATAGGGATGTTTTACAACCACTTTTGCTGGTAGTAAACCTGTGTGAGCCCTTGCTTATATGTACATAAATATTTTAACTATATGCATTAACAATTGTCAACATGCCCTTTATTCATTCACTTCCTCATTCATTCATTCCCACACTTATTCATTCACCAGACATTCTAGGACAATTTTGTGTCAGGTGCTCTGCTAGACATCAGGTAGACTCGTAGCTAAGGACACCATCCCTGCTACTGAGGCTTCTGCAGTATGGTAATGAAGCTCTGGCACTAAAGACAATCTGGACGGGTCTAGGCATTAAAACAAACGAGAACCTAATTAGAACACCTAATTGGAAAAGTAAACCCAGTGCAAGAAAATCATCCTAATGTGTTTTGTCACTAAAAGGAAAAGACTTTTGGTGAATGGCCACCAGTGGGAATGTTCCCCTTTGGAGATCCTGGAAGAGTACAAGACTGATTGTTGAGGGGCTTCCCAGAAGGAATGTCACGGCCCTACCACTCAGGACAGGCCAAGAGTGAGCAGCTGTCAGCTACAGGCAGAGTACTGTGGGCTACTAGACACAATATCCGTACTGCCCCTGGGAGACCATGGGCCCTGGGAAGTCCATGTGAAAGAAAACTCTGACCTTCATATGTGCCCAGTCACATAATACATAAAAGAGGTGGACAGTGGACAGGGCCAGGTGCAGTGCTCATGCCTATGATCCTAGCACTCTGGGAGGCTAAGGCAGGAGGGTTACTTGAGGTCACGAGTTTAAGACCAGCCTGAGCAAGAGCAAGACCCCATTTTTTACAAAAAATTGGAAAATTAGCTGGGTGTCATGGAGGGTGCCTGTAGTCCCAGCCACTCGGGAGGCTGAGGTAAGAGGATTGCTTGACCCCAGGAGTTTGAAGTTGTTATGAGCTATGCTGATGCCAAGGAACTGTATCCGAGGTGACACAGTGAGACTCTGTTTCAAAAAAAAAAAGAAAAGGAAAGAAAAGAAAAGAAAAGAAAAAGAAAAAGAAAAAAAGAGGTGGATAGCACTTAAACGTGAACTACCCATTTTGCCTTCTTGGAAAATGCCCCCATCAATAAGTCAGCCCACTGTAGACAGAGGGTGGTCACGTCCTTTCTCTGGTGATCTGTGGGTGGCTGCCACACCCTCATGTGCAGTGAGGACACCCAGGAGCTCTGGAATCTCAGCTATCTGCCTGCTTTTGTCACAACCACAAGACTACTCAGCCTGACGTAGCTGCTGATGTTTTCACACAGCATCATACACAGCCTCGGAGACTTTGCCATATATTTATTTGTTATTTGTCCACAGCCACCTTCCTCCCGGGTGGGTCTGCAGCACAGCCACGCACCTTCTGTGATCCCCGACCTCCCCACACCTTGTCTCTTTCTCACACCACCGGCTTTCGCCTCCTCCTACAGCCTCTCCCCAGCATTCTGGGCCCCATCTTTAACACCAGCGGATCTGCTCTCAGCATTTTATGGCCTGGTCATTGCTCCTGGAAGGTTGCCAGAGGGGTGTCACGCTAGATCACCCAAGGAGGGGTTTCATCTTCTGAAGAAGTTGAGGGTCCAGCCGCTATCAGAAATGTATGCGTAGGTCTCCTTGCTAAGACCACAGTGCCAGGATTTTTCCTGCCAGGGAAGAATCAAAAGAAAAGGAAAAGCTATCAGTATGATGGTGAAATGCATGAGTGATGGAGCCAAGAAACCTGGGAGCACCAGCTTATTTCCTCACCCTCTGGCCTTTGCCCAGTGACCCCTGCCAGGTCCCTATGCCTGGGCTCAGTGGCTTACTCACACTGTCTGTAAATCCCAGCGGATTCACTAGGACCCCAGCAACTGATCAACACCTGCTGGCCACATGCATCCTGCAGCCACTCCTGCGCTCATTGTCTATAAGACTCCTGCCCTTAATTGTCTACCTTTAAGGGTCTCCCCAAAAATCTAGTCCAAGCCATTTGTTTGACTTCGGGCCCTGTAAAGGCAGCCTCATTCCATCTCTCCAGTCCCTGCCCCCAGCACCTCTCCCATCCACGTTGGTCACAGGGGCCCATCTCGGATTTTCAGTCTACATCTCTATGAGGCATGTTCCTCCTCCCTGGAAGAGTTCTTGTCACAGCCTGGCTCCTGCCTTCCCCACCTATCAGAATGCTCTTGATTCTCCCTCTCATTTTGCAAAGTCCTAGAGTCTCAGGGCATCCCTCCAGGCCCAGCTGAGCGCCCCTCCACTCCTTCAGCCTCCTCCCCGTTCCATGAGCCCCAGCATGACTGATCTCTCTGCTCTGACTTCCTGCTGTCTGTGTGGTCTGGCCCACATGATATGTATGTAGCTGTTTTCTATCAGAAATTTATGTGAGATTTGTGGCCCAAAGTCTTGGTTCACTGTTTGCCTCTACCGTGCCCCAGGCAAAGGAAGTTAAATGGCTCATTTATCATCCCTGATGCCATGCACATATCTCCCTGACAACCACAAAGCACTTTAAGAGAAAGCTGGGGTCTGGCTAAACAAACAAACCAAAAGTCACCTGCATTTCTCTTTTTGCTCTTGCGAAGCAAAGGTTATGATGACAATTAGTTATGTTCTAACCTTTTTAGGGCAACTACAATAACCAGGTGTTTCTGAGACTGCTTTGGAAAAGGGAAAGGCTTACAAAAACTTCAGTTAACATTATGAATGGGCCTGTCCAGTAGACTCCTGCATATTTAAAATATTTAATATTTGTAATTTCAATTATTTGGGAGCAAGCCCAAAAGGTCATAACATGGAGTAATTTGTAATCTTGCTAAAGCACAAATAGAACTCAAAAGCACTCTGCAAACCTAGTGTTCATAGGAGTTTGCCTGGTGACTAAATGACACTGACTATCTTGCCTCAGACTCACAAAGATATTGCCAGGTTCTTTCTACTGGCTTTGTCAGCATGCTATAATTCTGATATGGGGTTAAGAATGAAAACAACTAAAAAAAGCAAAAACCTTCCTTTTTTTGTGAAATTCCAATGGCCATTAAGTGAAAGATATCACTTCAGCAAATGGTCAAAAGATAACATTCTTGGTTTGAAAGTGAAAGAAATCTCCTACTCTTCCCACCCATGATTACAGGAAAACCTGGGCTAGCGCTTCTGCATTCACAAGCATAGAGTTGTGTCATTGGACACAACTTCCAAATGCCAAGGGCCTGCCATAGACTCAGCTTTCCTGCTATCAATGTAAATTACAATTGAAAGCTTTATTCTTAGGTGGCTCTTATGGCGCCACCTACAGCGTGTTCTCAGGAAATTCACCGTAATTTGCACATCCAGCCTGGAGGAACCCCTCACGGGAAAAGTCCATCAAACCTAGAGATGGGTATATTTCAAAATAACTAATAGTAAATTATAAATGTCTTGCCACAAAAAATAAGTAATTGAGGTGATGGTTATGTTAATCAGTTTGATTTAAGCATGCACATTGTATAGCAAATCATCATATTTTACCCCATAAATGTATACAGTTAATGACTTAATTTAAAAATAAATGACAATTTAAAAATAAATAAATAAATAAATAATGACAGATTAAAAGCAGAGAACTTTTGGGGGCTATGTCCTGAAGTCCTACTAAAATAACAGTAATGGAAATTTTTTACAGAGGGCAGGAGAGGTTAAATTTAAAATGAAAAACAAGCCAGGACAGTGGATGAAATAATTAAAAGCCAATTTGCAGATGGCTGGAGGAACAGCATTTGACTTAGGGGAGGGACAAGACTTTTAAAACCTGGGTGCCTGCTAATAAGTGAGATATAAGTTTCTTTACCCTGTGGAACCCATAAAGGCTCAGGAGATAGAGGTAAGCAGGTGGAAAGGCAGAGCTAATAACTGGCTGCAGCTTGACACACCCTCCCAGGTCCCCTCTGCGGCCTCACAAGGCCAAGCATGTACTCATCCCCCCACCCTATCATAAGAGGGGAGTTTCTTCTGGATAACATGGACCAGAAAGGCCTGGACTCGTGGCTAGCTGGCACTGTGTAAGGCAGGGGTGAGGGACTGGACTGAAAGCAGGGGCATAAGTGATGGGAAGTCCATGTGCAGAATGTGGATACAGTCAGCCACCACCCCTGCTCTGCTCCCATAGTGATGTCAAGCAAGTAATTGGAGAAATTTTTCCTGGAAAAAATTCAAAGGATTTCAAGAGAAAAGGAATACCAACATTGATATCTGGAGGTCACCAGTGATCATCCTGCAGTGAGTTCACTGCTCAACAAGTCCCACAGATACAGAGCTTCCAATAAGCTTACTAGTACTTCACTCTTGAAAATCAACAGAGATCCTCAGATTATAAACATCTGAGGAAAGGCTTCAATAGGTGAAAACCAATGACAGAAACACAGAGGAAACAGAAAATTCCAGAAGTGGGGGGGAAGAAATAACCTCCAAACATATTTAAAAACCTTCAGATAAAAAAGATGAAATATTTTATCCATGAAATAGGAGCAGGCTGATATAAAAATGGAACTATCCAGAGGAAGAAAAGAATTCTTGTTAATTGATAATATGCTAGCCAAAATGAAAACTTCCAAAGAAAAGCTAGAATGTAAAATGGAGGAACTCGCCCAGGAAGCAAAACAGAATTATAATGGAGAAAGAGGGAGAAAAAAAATAAAGAAATATGAGAACCAGCCCAGGATTTCCAAAATATGATTAATATAATCCTAGAAAGAGAAAACAAGCAAAGGGATCAAATAAATAACTAAAGAAAATGTTCAAGTATTGAAAAACATGATTTCCAGAGCAAGAGCGCTCAATGAACACCCATGAAATGGATAAAGATAGACCTATTTCAAGATACAGCATCATGAATTTCAAACATAGGATGGCATCAGATTTTATCAAAAGTATCACTAGGAGCTGGAAGAGAACAGAAGCAATTGCCAACCTAAAATGCTGTCCTCATCCAGGCAGGAAAACACCTATAGCAAAGAAGTGTGGGCAGTCCCTGATCACTAATGAAGGGGTGTCCCAGAACAGCGGTCAGGCGGCAGGCCTCGTCCACACCTCAGCAAGACGACCAAGAGACGGAGGAGTTCCAGCAAGAAAAGATGCAGGTGAGAGCCTGGTGCGTCTTCATCTACTAGGATGAGCTTCGCCTTCCTGGCGGCAAGTTTTCTGAACCCCTCCCCCTCCGGTTGAGTATCAAATAGTGACAGATGTATGACAAATTAAGCAATGGGAAAGAAGATATTTAAGAACTCAGAGGGAAATAAAGAGTAGTACGAGAAAGGAAACCACAGCCCACTATGTGGCTCAATGAGGAGTAATATTTACACTGTCATAATAAAGTAGAACTGAATAGTGCGCTAATAAACAGCGTGGTGTTTATACGATAGGAGGCTGGGAAGGCTGCGTGTCTATAGCGTGGAGAGTAACGGTGGGTGGTGTAAGAAAGCTAAGTCCTCATCTCTCATCGTAGGAAGTTAATTTTTCTAAGACTTAAAAATTAAAAATTAGGGCGGCGCCTGTGGCTCAAAGGAGTAGGGCGCAGGCCCGTATAGCGGAAGTGGCAGGTTCGAACCGGCCCCGGCCAAAAAAACTGCAAAAATAAATAAATAAATACAATAAAAATTAAAGAGCAATGCTGATGTATTATAGGTTGAGCATCTATAATCCAAACATACAAAACGTGAAATGCTCCAAAATCTTAACTTTTTTGAGCACTGACACGATAGTGACACCTTTGCCTTCTGATGGTTCAATATATCCATCTTATTTCCTGCACAAACTCATATAAAATGTTGTATGAAATTATCTTCAGGCTATGTGTATAAGGTATGTATGAAAGATACATGTATTTCATGTTCAGACTAAAGTCTTGTCCTCAAGTTATCTCATTATGTATATGCAAATATTCTAAAATTTAAAAAAATAAAAAGCCCAAAATACAGAGCAGAGAGAGGGAAGGAGGGGAGGGGGTTGGGTCTCAGTCTGTGACACATCTGGTACCCTCAATGAATCACCAACAACAAAAAAAAGAAAATCTGAAATACAAAACATTTCTGTTTCCCCCACCTGTTCGGCCCCACCCAATAAGAAACAAACCAATAAAGTAGAAAACATACAGTCCAGGAAAATGACCCAGGGTAGGAAGGTTGGAGAATGAATTCCCAGGACACCAGCCCTGCGGAGGCAGAGAAAAAGCAGGCAAGACAGCGTGGAGAAATGGAAGCCTCCAGCAGAAAAAAGTGGAAGGAAACAGACAGCCTGATGTGCTTGATCTCGTGGGAAATGGTGTATAGAGCAGTTTTCCAACCCCATTGGAGAGTCTGGAAATAATTACAAGTAGGAGCACAGAAAATTAAGCGGGTGAAGAAAATGAGACAATTATTAAAATGTTTACATGAGATTAAATGAACATTATCATAATATACTGCTTGGCAATGCAGAAAATATTTGGTAATGATAATAACATAAATACTGAAGAGTGATTTAACCAAAACTTTAAGTGGGAAGCAAAGAAAGTGGTACAGGCATGTGGCTTCATAAAGACAAGAGGTGATGTCCACTCACCAGAGTCAAAGTCCTCATTGTAGCCCACAGGCCCTGCACAATGTGTATTACCCTACCCCACCTCCCTATAATCTACCCCATATGCTGTCCCCTCAGTCACCTTGTTCCAGCCATAAAACCCTCATTGCTGTTGTGTTTTTCAGTTACATCACATCCCCCAACCTCAGCACCTTGGCACCTGCTGTTCCCTTCGCTTAGCATGCCCTTCCCCACATGAGTTACCTCCTTCTGGTCCTTGCCCATCTCAGCAAGGTCCCGCCCTTCTCCCACTCCCATATTTAACATTGCCTTTCTTCCCCGATGTTCTCTAGCTTGTCCCCACTGCTGTTTACTTTTTCCCATATTATTCATAATCATCTCTATATAAAGCGCCTCTTCTGTGTAATGAAATTGATCATGGGATATTTTATTTTATTTGTTCACTCTTCCCATCGGCATGAAAGCTCCGTGAGGACAGGGAATCTTGTTCACCGCCCATATCTATAACTTGTTCACGAATGTATGCTTAGAACAGAGTGACTGGCACACAGTAGTTGCCTTAGAAACAGTTAAGTGAAAAAATAAATCAAGAAATAGCAACATGTGTCTGCATTTACTGAGAAAAAAACACAGGTAAATACCTGATAAACAAAGTGTTAAAATAATTTAAAGTGCGGGCGGTGCCTGTGGCTCAGTGGGTAGGGCGCCAGCCCCATATACCATGGGTGGCGGGTTCAAACCCGGCAAAACAGAAAAATAGCCGGGCGTTGTGGCGAGCACCTGTAGTCCCAGCTACTCGGGAGGCTGAGGCAAGAGAATCGCCTAAGCCCAGGAGTTGGAGGTTGCTGTGAGCTGTGTGATGCCACGGCAGTCCACCAAGGGTGATAAAGTAAGACTCTGTCTCTACAAAAAAAAATAAATAAATAAAATAATTGAAAGTTCTTTCTCGAGGACATGATTTCTTGGTAAGAAGAAGACAGACACAAACGTGGTAGCTTTCCTAAGAACCCTTACACTACTGTTTTGCTCTTCAAACCATATGCGTGTGTTACAGGCAGTCCTCGGGTTACAAACAAGAATTTGTATCTAAGCTAGAACAGGTACACTTACCTTTTACTTGTAATAGGCTCTATTCGTAGGTGTAAGTTGTATGATAGTCAAATGCTTGTAACTCAGGTGTGGGGTTAGAAATCCCCACATGTATGTTTCAGGTACGTCTCCTTCGAGTGAGCCACTAATGGGTTAAATTGGCTTTTGCCTTCACAGAAAAAGCAAAGAGTTTTAGGCTACCCTGAGGCAAACACAAAGACTGTTTGTTTTCTGGTCATCTGGAAACAGATACTTTGAAGTTTTTGCAGCTGTTGGTTCCAAGGAGTTAGAAGCTGAAAAGCTTCTTTCTTGGAGACACGGTCCAGAGGTTGACAAAATGTTTTACATTTTGTCAAAAGCCTAAAGATCTCAGCACTGTGGAGAAACAAAGTCATAAACCCATTTAAGATTAACTTGGTGAGTACATGAGGAGTTTCAGAAAGCAGTTCCCCTGTAGCTCTGTCTCTCTTATTTGTATATAGATTTCTTACGCAAAAGCTGAGGCTCATTTACAAGGAGTTAAGGTAAAAGAGCACCGTGCTGGTTTGCAGACTTGATGTCTGCCACTTAAGTTTAGAGTCAGATAGAGGAAGTTAGATAATGGTGAATGTTGTAAATCATAGATTAAGTGTGCACGTGACTGCCAATGTATATAAGGTGGTCAGAAATAAAGTTAATTTGCTACATGCCACAATAGAGCTTGTAGCCTGCTTCTTGCGCCCCTTCTTAACATTGCAGAGCAAACTTCTACCTAAGGTAAAGCTGCAGCCCCTTGTGTCCCGGTCACGCAACACTCAGGGACTTACAGTAATAGTTTCCATGCCTAAGTGTGAGTTATATGTACGTTGGATGTTTGTAACTTGGGGGTTGCCTATACTTCATAAAGATTAAGATAGGCTGGGTGCAGTGTCCCCTGCATTTAATCCCAACACTGTTGGAGGCCAAGGTGGGAGGACTGGTTGATGCCAGGAGTTTTAGACCAGCGTGGGAAATACAGCAGGACCCTGTCTCTATAAAAAAAATTTAAAAATTAACATAGCATGGGGGCTCATGCCTATAGTCCTAACTTCTTAGGAAGTTGAAGCAGGAGATGACCTGAGCCCAGGAATTCATGGTTATAGTGTGCTATGACCATGCCCCTGCACTCCAGCCTGAGCAACGGAGTAAGACTTTGCCTCTAAAAAAAAAAAAAAAAGTAAAATGATTTTTTAAATATGCTCACTGTTTAAACCCCCCAGCCAACATTTTATTCCAATACCAAAATGAAATGACTCTTAGATTACCTATTACTTTGCATTAGGAGGGCCTAGAAGTCATCATTCTCTCTAATCCATCACCTCCATCCCACTCCCAAGTCCTGAAGCTCTCACCTCCTCCATAGCTCTCAGATCTATTTACTTCCTTCCATCTCCATCACTGGTGCTCTAACAATATCTTTCACCCAGGCCACCTGAATCCAGCCAGTCCTCCAATCCATTACACTGTGGCAAATACAAATCTGATTATATTACCCCACTTCAACCTGCCTACAGAATTCCCCTGCTCCCAGGCTGAAGCTACAACTCTTAACCCGTGGACCTAGCTCCCTGGTTGCCCTTGTCCACACCCACCATGTTTCCCCATCACAGGACCTTAGGACTTGCTGTTCCCCTGCCTAGAATGCGTTTCTTACTTCTTTTGACTATTTACCTCCTGCTCATCTTTCAAATGTCAGCTAAACTGCCATTAAGTCAAATTCCCCTATTTTAGGATCTTACAGCAGTTCTGTGGATATCAGACCCTTGTAACACTCCCCACAGTTTTAACATTAAATTTGGGCTTATAAGATAAACATCTGCAGGCTCGGTGCCTGTAGCTCAAGTGGCAAGGGAGCCAGCCACATACACCGGGTTCGAATCCCGCCCGGGCCCGCCGAACAACAATGACAACTACAACTTAAAAATAGCCACAGCCGCGTTTTGGGGCAGATGCCTGTAGTCCCAGCTACTTGGGAGGCTGAGGCAAGAGAATCGCTGAAGCCCAAGAGTTTGAGGTTGCTGTGAGCTATAATGCCATAGCACTCTACCCAGGGCAATAGCTTGAGACTCTGTCTCAAAAAAAAAAAAAAAAGATATACATCTGCCTCCACTATCAACATCCACACACAGAGACAGCTGTAAGGTCCACAAAAAGAAGAAATCATTGGCTTCATTTATCAGTATATCCAGTGCCTACTACATTGTAGGAGCTCAGTAAATACATGTTGAAGAATTTGTTTGAAACACTCTGTTTTACCACTGCAACAAGCCTATGTATTGCTTGGATTTAAATAACATTTATTCATCTCTCTCATCTCTACCCTAAAATTCTAGGACATGGAGATTGCACATTTTTCTTTTAAAGCTCTGGCTCCCTCTCCACACTCCCCTACCAGTCATCATCTTCATACATAATTTCAAGAAGTGGAAATTTACTGACATAAAGTATGCAAAAGATGTCGTGTTGTACGGGGGTTCTATCCTGGAGAGCTAACAGGGTATAAAATCCTCCCCGACACTCTGCCTTGTAGACATAGTCACTGATGATATATTTCCAGCATCTCACACATGCAGTTTAAATATGTTACCTTTCTTCACAATTCAACACACATTCAATTGGCTGAATTCCAGTGAACATCTGCTGGAGGCTAAAGATTCAGCACTTCAGGCAAATCTAATGATTTTGGTCTTGTTTCAACTCTATTAAGTTTTAACACCTAAGCTTTGTGCTGTAGCTTTATCTATTTTCCCCCTTGTTTGGACAAAGTGAGGGCAAAACGTATAATAAAACCACCAAATTACTGCACACGTATTCTTAGACAGAAAAGATGGGAATAATGACTGAGAAGACCCCTGGGAGAATGACCATTTATCAGCTAGCACACAAAAGTCCAAACTCAGCACAAGATGGGGCTTTCAGGGGTCGATACTAAGTTTGAACATCTAATGTTGAGCACCACTTATTTACACTCCGAGTACAATTAGGGACTGCCCATAATTCAATGTTAATTTAGCCCTTTGCTGAATAAAACTAGTTTAAATTCATCCTTTTTTATCTTTCTACTTATCTAGGATGATATGATAAAAAAAAATATTTGCTTTAAAATTCCTTCAAAAGACTAAGACAATCAGGTCTTACACCCCTTCAGACACAAGGTCTTAGACAATCTAAATTTTTTTATGTTTGCAATATAATACAACTGAACAGTTAAGAATCCTCCTTGCATATATTTTTAAAATAGTCCATCTTCTGCCCCCTAGTCAGTCTCTGGTAATAGTTATTGGGGGCCACATCTTTAAATGGACCCCACACCCCAGAGTTTGGAATATGTCACATTGGCAGGGAAGAATCCAAACCATCCTTCCTTGCTGGACCCAGCCCATTCTGATGACCATCATTATCTCATCATCTATGCTCCATAACTTGGCATTGTTTTGGAAGCTAGGCTTAAGAGCTATTTCCCAATCATCCTGCTAATTTTTTTTTTTTTTTATTGTTGGGGATTCATTGTACAAAGAACCAGTTTATACTGATTGCATTTGTTAGCTAAAGTCCCTCTTATAATTGTGTCCCTCCTCCAAAAGGTGTGTCACACACCGTGACCTCCCCACTCCTATCCCTCCTTCCCTTTCTCTGCTCTTCCCTTCACCCACCCCTTCTCCCTCCCTCTCCTTCTCTGCTGTTCCCTTCTCCCACCTCCCTCTCTCCTTCCCTCTTTCTGCTCTCCCCTCCCCCCCCACCGTGTACTAAGTCATTAATTGTCCTCATATCAGAATTAAGTACATGGGATTCTTGCTTCTCCATTTTTGTGATGCTTTACTAAAAATAATAATGTGTTCCACTTCCATCCAGTACAAAAAATGTAAAGTCTCCATCTTTTTTAATGGCTGAATAGTATTCCACAGTGTACATATACCATAACTTATGAATCCATTCCTGGGTTGGTGGGCATTTAGGCTGTTTCTACATTTTGGCAATTGTAAATTGAGCAGCAATAAATAGTCTAGTGTAAGTGTCCTTATGGTAAAAGGATTTTTTTCCTTCTGGGTGGATGCCCAGTAATGGGATTGCAGGATCACATAGGAGGTCTTGCTTGAGTTCTTTGAGGGTTCTCCATACTTCCTTCCAAAAAAGTTGTATTAGTTTGCAGTCCCACCAGCAGTGTAAAAGTGTTCCCTTCTCTCCATATCCACACCAGCATCTGCAGTTTTGAGATTTTGTGATGTGGGCCAGTCTTGCTGGGATATAGATGATATCTCAAGGTGGTTTTGATTTGCATTTCTCTAATAATGAGGGACAATGAGAATTTTTTCATATGTTTGTTAGCCAATTTCTGCTAATTCTTACTGATGTAGAATGTGTCATCCCTTGAAACCTTGAGCTTGGTAAAATGTCCTGCTCCTTTTGATCATGTTATCAAAGTCCTATGCATTTTCTAAGAGGTGGAGAAGTGGCATAGAATAAGTTCTCAGGGCACTCTCAAGGTTTATGTTCACCATGATCTTTAAGAGCATGTAGACATCATAATCATTAATTAAATGCAAGTTAAATAAGATCAATCAAAATAATAGTTCCCCTCTCCAATTAGAATATTCAGGGATGACATAAACACAGTCATAGAGAACTGGAGATTTCTTCTATCAATTTGTTCCTTAGCTTCTATAACCATTCATTATAATGTTTCAAGATAGAGTGTTTTCTGATCCTAAAAAAGTACACACTCATTACAAACAATTAATTCGCTTCAGAAAACTCTAAAAACAAGAAATGAAAAATCACACACTTCCCTTCTACCTAGAAAAACCACTTTGCCTTTGAAGTCACAAAAATCTGGTCTTAGTCCAGTGACTTCTTTGGTGGCCCCATCTGATCAGTGGAAAAAATAATTGAAGCTGCCCCACAGAATGAGGATTTAAGATTCAATGTTGGGATAAGGCACAGTGTTCAATATGTCAGTGTGCAATTTTCATGTTTCTACAAAGTGGCTTTTGGGTGCTGAATAATGACTTAGAAAACGCATTGCTTCAATAAATAAATGCAGTTGACCCTTGAACAATGCAGGGGTGCCAACCCCTGTGCGTCTAAAATCTAAGCAAAAACTTTGACTCCCCCAAAACTTAACTATGAATAACCTGCTATTGACTAGAAGCCTTATCAATAACAAAAAGCCAATTTGACGCATATTTTGTATATGTATTCTTATAGTAAAGTAAATTAGAGAAAAGAAAACATTAAGAAAATCATGGCTTGGCGCCTGTGGCTCAACGGGCTAAGGCGCCAGCCACATACACCTGAGCTGGCAAGTTTGAATCCAGCCCCCCGCCAAACAACAATGACGGCTGCAACCAAAAATAAATGGCCGGGCGTTGTGGCGGGCACCTGTAGTCCCAGCTACTTGGGAGGCGAAGGCAAGAGACTCGCTTGAGCCCAGGAATTGGAGGTTGCTGTGAGCTGTGATGCCACAGCACTCTA
>CAUYRH010078958.1:0-11207 GCA_963574655.1 Perodicticus potto
CATAGTAAATGAGAAAATATCATGAATGTTATATTAATCAGGTTGATGAAAATATCTCCAATTGTATGTGAAGCCCACACACTGTACTCCTTGACTGAATTATTGTACACAGCTATGACTCAATAAAAAAAAAAAAAGAAATGACCCAAGTTGAAAATATATATGACATATGAAACAAAATATCCACTGAAACCTCTGGTTGCAACTGCAGTTATGATTTTCCATTTCTCTGTTCAGATTAATTGTAATTAATCTTATAATAAGTACATGGCCCAAGAATTGTCCTCTGGGAATGAAGCAATAGATCAGTTCAATTAAGGACACTGGGCAAAAGTGAGCAAGTGGAAGAAATATCCTTTTCTTCTGAAAATCTGAAATATAATGCCAGTTTAAAACAAAACAAAACAAAACAAAATAAGAAACATATAGGCTTAGTATGAAAGGTTATAAATAGCTATATGCCAAAATCTTTAAGTGCTATTATCATTACTTGCCATTATTTTTAAGCTGATTATTTTTTGTAAATAAATTGTTCACATTTAGACTATTATCCTGAATTTTCAGCCAAGATTCATATAAAAATTGTGCATCCATCACTGATGTTTTGTTTTGTTTTATTAAATCATAGCTGTGTACATTAGTACAATCAAGGGGTACAATGTGCTGGTTTCATATACAATCTGAAATGTTTTCATCAAACTGTTTAACATAGCCTTAGTTATTGTATGAAGACATGTGTATTCTGCATTTAGTAAGTTTCACCTGTACCCTTCTAAGATGCACTGTAGGTGTGGCCCCACCAATTACCCTCCCTCCACCATCCTCCCCGCTCCCCTCCCCTTCCTTGCTCCTTTCCCCATATTCTTGTGCTATAATTGGGTTATAGCCTTCATATGAAAGCTGTAAATTAAGTTCATTGTAGGGATGATGTTTTTGATTGATCTAATATTAATAAAATTATAAGTTAAATAGACTTGTGGCTTGAGTTTTCTTTCTTATGTCCAGGGAAATATAATTAAGGAAGTTGGGTCCCCATAAATAGTCCGCCAATAAGCAAAACTTGACATGAACTAAATATTTGTGAATGATTAAAAAGATCAGAGGCATCATTTTCTTTATTGTATTGTGTTTTTCTCCAGTTTTCCATGGGTCCCAGCACTTCTTTCTCCACTTGTGACAAGAGAAGAAACTCTCAGCAGGTCGCTTCTGGTCTCTAGTTTGATAAGCCAACCAGAAATCAGAAGGTGTTAGCAACTTCATAAGTTCTCCCAGCTGGAAAACACAGATGTGACCAACTGTCACACACACAACAATCGCCTCCTTTGAAGTTTGATCATAAGTAACATTTAACAAAAAAAATAAATAAATAAAGAAAGAAAGAAAAGAAAATGAAAAAAATAAATATTTAAAAAGTAGGGTTGGTGATCCCTATGATGGCAAGTTGATTTTAATTGCTACTAATAGTATAACCAAAATAATTTACTAGATGGCCCCACTCCAGTCCATTGGCCCCAAATGTTGAATATGGCCCATATAAGACAGGGTCATTTGAATGCTCATTGACATTAGATAACAAATCTATCCTTCATCTTCTAAATACAGCCTGATTTAATTATTTAATCATCTTCATTTAACTATAGCATCTTCACTTAACTAGCTTTAAGTCAGCAAAAAGTTGATTTGAATCAAATTTATTTATACTTTTAGCATTTAACATAGGAAGAATTTTTCACTAACATATAATTTTCTTTTAAATTTTTACATATTTAAATGTTTGCCATTTTACTTTTCCTAATCCTTTTCATAACTTGAAAATATTCAGAAGAACTTCCTTCCAGAAAGATAAGGACATTTCTCAAGTTTGCTCACTCATTTGTTCTGAGTTGGGGCCCAAAAACCAGTCTAAATGACCAAACATTGCAATAAAACTGAGACACAGTAGACCAACACTTAGGAGATAAAGGTGTATCACTATCATACTAAAATGTAAATGTCAATCCTACTTTAGCCAAACAGCTTCACACTTGACTGTGCAATGTCCTCAAACAAACAAAAAAACCCCAACGAAACAAACAGACAAAAACAATGGATTTTTATGAGACTGATACGCTGCCTACTGTGCTAACAGGGCACCTAAACAATGAATTTTTAAAAGAAAAGAATAATTAAATTCATGCGTTCATACTGCTCAAATAGACAAAAAAAAATTGGTTTTTCAACCCAGATAGCTTTCTCTTCCTTTTAAGACTTATCTATATTAAACTAGAACTGAAAAAATTATGTAACAAAAGATATATGATCATGTCACCAATATTCACTGTCAAAGTATCAGCTGATCAAGCTAGTCCATACGAAACAACTCATCCACCATCATCACCATCAACAACATCCCATCAAGTGACTAAGTGTCTTAGAATCAAGCACTTCTTCTGGTTTCCTAACTAAATAATTCCTGACAACATTATTCTGATTGATAGTAAATCTATCATGTAGAGATACTGCTAATGGCACCTGCCTGATAGAACATGCCATTCTATGACGTGTGATTTAGAGCACGTGTCAAGAAAGAGTCATGTAGCTAGATAACTGAGCCACCCATCTGCTACAGTATTTGAAATGCCACCACTTCTGAACCATTTCCTTCCATGTGTTTCTTCCGCGATCCTTCTAGGACTCCGGAAATTTTAACTGCGTCACCCAAAAGAAGATCACATCCATTTTCCTTCCAGGAGAGATCCAGAACTTGCTGAGTTGAGAACTCAAAGGAACAAATACTGAGGGAGTTGAAAGGGCGCAGACAGATGGAGCAGGGAGATTTGTTGCAGGCGTTACAGTTAATGTTATAGGCACAGTCTGCCCACAATGATAAATTATTTCTTCTGCTCCTTAAATTCTCTCTACAGTTTATCTTTTTCCTTTTCCATCTCGATTCCTGAACTGTGTGCCCTCAACTGTAATTGCGTCTATTGCTCTTTTATGAGTCATAGTAGATTGAGCGAAGTCCACCTTGAAAAATTCTACTGGAAAGAGAACACCTGATAATGTGATATCTCGGTGCATTACTGTTTCTCTTTTCAGCATTCCTATCCATATTTGGACTCTGTAGTCATGGCAGAGCCATTTTTCTTCTATTAAGAACATACTAAAATCTTTCATGTAATACAATTATTCTATGGTTAAATCATTCCTTTCTTAGAAAAATGTCTGCTTAGAAAATGATATATTTGATATACTACTTTGGAAAATTTAAGGGCTGTGAGAGATGATTAGCAGGCTTTCCCCCAGCTCATCATGAAAGCGAAGGGGGAAGAGAAAACAATGAAAAAAATGTGCTTGGATGAAGAATTTAACATCCCACTGGAAATTCTGTAAAGCTCAAGACATACTGAATGATGTTTAACAGGCCCTTACCTACCTCTGCAACAAAAAAGGAAAAGAAAAGAATGAGAAAGGGAATGTGCATTTGATCTGTGATGCGATGCTGAAAAGTCCCACCAAGAGGTCCCTCTGCTCCTTCGGCTCTAGTAGCTGAGTCCTGAGAGATAGTGCCTTTGGGGTCTGGTGCTTCTGAGTCCGTCAGCTAATGCAAACACCAAGAACTGGACTCTCAATCTATCTGGAAGCCAAAAGGAATACACTAGGTTTTGATTTTGAAGGATCTTTTTTCATAGCCAGGGTAGAAATGTTGCACCACACTCCACACATATTTTCTTTTATTTATGTGATTTCTGGGAGCACTTTGGCTACTTAAAATATCATTTATATATTGAGGATGCTTGAAAGATCACTTTCGTGTCCCGGTTTATCTCATTTTAGCAGAACTGGTTCCTAAAGAAATCTCATAGAGTTTTAAACCAAAAATGTAGAAACTAGTACAGCTCCCATTAAAGAATAAAGGAAACAGGGAAAAGTTCCTATCATATAAATTTACCTTAGACTGAGAGGGTTTAGCCCTAGCAATCCGGGAAGAAGATGGCCCTCACTGAGGTTTTAGAACGCCAAAGTAATGACATTGACACCTGCACGTGTGTTAACATGGTGAGAGGCAGATGTGCAAGCAGTTTTACCACTTCCTGTTTCAGTTGATAGGAATTACATTCCTCATTTGGGGCTGTCCAACATCTTTGAAATATAATATCCTCCTAGACTGGATATTTTGCAAGTTATGAGTCTTGCCTTCCCAAGGAATAAAACAGAAAATGTGTATCCTCAGACTAATTTTAGCACACAACTTAGATTCTACCAACCAGATTTACCCAGGTGATAACATAGATTCAAGACTGAAACAGTAGATGAGGATATTGATCTTCCAACAAGTGTTTCTGGAGATACACAGTTCTTCAAGGTCTGTGGAGGCAGAGTTTCTGGTGTCCAGACAAGATTCTCATAGATATCACAATGATGTTGGCATTAGAGAAGTTTCTAGACTGTGCTTGAGTATTGAATCTGTCTGGGTATGTTTGAAATCTGACTCTCTAGTCATTGGGAAATAACCTCTAATAAACCATTTTTCTCTGCTTAGATTTTGCAGAATGGACTTGGCTTTTGAAACGAAGGACGTTAACCAGTACGCACTATCCCCTGGGATATTCTATTCCACCTTAGCTGAACTTCAATTTGTTTGGATTCAGTATGTAAGTATCTGTCCTTCTCAGTTATGTTTTTCAATGCTTGTATTCATAGTGACAAGAGAAGAAAGCATTGTCTTCCTCCTTTAATAAAATTGACAAATTTTTAATAAAAGTTGTACAAAGCGAACTAACAGCCGCAATTATTCTCTCTTGGATGTTACAGCGAGAAACATAATGACTAAGGAATGATGGCAATTAAACAAGCATTACTAGGAACATGAATGCTGTAAACTAACTATAAAGAACCACATGTTACCACCATATCTAAGGGATGACATCTAAGGATAGAGTGTTCCAAACCAGCCCCCAATCATCCCACCACTTAGTCAACACACCCATCTGTAATTCCTTCCATTTGCATGTGGGCTGGACCTCATGACGTGCTCTGTGAAATAAAACACAGGGAAAGTGATGAACTATCACTTCTGAGATTAGGTTATAAAAGTCTGTGACTGTGTCTTAGTTGTACTCTCCCTGTCTCTTCTTCTTTGCTTGCTCTGATGAAGCAAACTGCTGTTTGCAAGTTACCCTGTAGTGAGCTCACTTAGCAAAGAACTAAGGGAAGCGCTGGCCAACAGCTCGGGAGGAGCTGAGACCCTCAGTCCAATAGCTCAGGAAGACCCCCTATAACCATGTGAGCAAGGTGAGTTGGATGCTTCCCAGTGGAGCCTTGAGATGGAGCAGCCCCTATCAACACATTTGTTTTGCCACCCAATGGGCGCTGAACCCTAGTTAAGCAAGCCACCCCCAGATTCCTGATCCACCAGACACTGGGAGGTAATTGATGTTGGTTTAAGCCTCTAAGTTTTGGTGTAATTTGTTTTGTAATAGTAGATGACTACCAGATAATACTAAATGAAAGAATTATCTTTTGAGAAAATTTTTGGAATTAATGAAGGCCTTCAGTAGCTCACTTAAAGAAAAATGAGAAGCCTTTATTTGGCTTTTCTATTTCTTTTCTTTCTTTCTTTCTTTCTTTCTTTCTTTCTTTCTTTCTTTCTTTTTTTTTTTTTTGAGATAGAGTCTTAGTCTGTCAGTCTTGATAGAGTGCTGTGCCATCATAGCTCACAGCAACCTCAAACTCTTGGACTTGAGTGATCCTCTTGCCTCAGCCTCTCAGGTAGCTGGGACTTTAGATACTGGCCACTATCTTGGCTAGTTTTTCTCTTTTTAGTAGAGATGGGATCTCCCTCTTGCTCAGGCTGGTCTCAAACCCATGAACTCAAGCAATCTACCAGCCTCAGCCATCCCAGAGTGCTAGGATTATAGGCGTGAGCCACTCTGCCTGTTTGGCTTTTCTTTTATTGAATGATGCAGTCAAGTTGAGGAGATTTGAATACTGACATGGAGTGTTATGACTGAAATAGTAGGAAAAAACTTAAGGAATAAGGAGTCCCTGCAATGAGGTGTCTCCCACTGGGAACAAAAAGGTGGGGAAAGGGTAGAAACGCACAAATCTGGTTTGAGGGACCAACATTTACTGGGCAATGTGAATCATTAGCCTTTTTTCTCTCCTATGAAATCTTTAGTAAATGCTACCTCATTTTTCATCGCTTGGAATTAAGTTTGCATTGGGGAAAAAGTGAGTATCTCACTTGTACTCGCTCTATCTCTTCTTGTTTGCTTGCTCTGATAAAGCAAACTGCTGTTTGCAAACTGTTTTTCATTTATTTATCCACAATAAAATCCCACAACTTCTGGTGGACTCGAGAGAACATCCAGATTATTTTTCATTGTCTTGTCCTGGATAAGAATATCCAATTAACCCTGATGATTCTCTATTAAAACCCCACTTCTGTCTCTATGCAAGGTCATTTTATAATTCTATATTAGCAAATTACAGATTCAAATAGTTCTGACAAAATTCTCATCAAAAAAAACATATTTCACCTCAATAATTAAATATCCTGCTACACAAGACCAAAAAACAGAAAAACTAGCCAGAAATAGTGGCCAGAACCAATAGTCTCAGCTACTCAGGAGGCTGAGGCAAGAGGCTCACTCAAGCCCAAGAGTTTGAAGTTGCTGTGAGCTATGATGACACAGCATTTTACCCAGAGTGACAGAGTACAACTCTATCTCAAAAAAATAAAAATAAAAATAAGGTGACTATCTCATGTTCTCCCCAACCTGCTTAGAGTGGTTCAGAACTACTGAACTCAGGTTAAAATAAACTCCTTTCATCAGTGAGACAGGATTATATAAACTAGATGTCCAGGAAGTTCAAGTAGGAAAGAAAAATGAATCAAAGGCATCCTTTGAGAAGTAAAGTGCATGGTCATTACCATGCAATCAGGAGCATTTTAGTGGCTAAAAGAGTGAGGTGGATTAGTTTATCCTTCCAGAAGGAATTATGAAGACAGGTATATTTTAGAGAACAACCTGGTACCATTTTAAAAGGGGAGGTCATCTATATAACTCATGCAATTGTCTAATGGGTATCCCTCAGAAAATTAAAAGGAGGATGGCAAATACTCTTTGGATAACATAGAGACAGAAATATGAATTAGAAACCTTCTTTTTATTCATTTATCCACAATAAAATCCCCCAACTTCTGGTGGACTCAAGAGAACATCTAGGTTAATTTTCACTGTCTTGTCCTGGATAAGAATATCCAATTAACCCTGATGGTTCTCTATTAAAACCCCATTCCTATCTCTATACCAGGTTGTTTTACAATTCTCTTTTAGCAGATTTCAGATTCAAATAGTTCTGACAAAATTGTCACAAAAAAACCCATCATATTTCACCTCAGTAAACTGCACAAGACCTAAAATTAATGTTAGGACTGATAACTTTGCCACAAGAATCTATCTGTGCTTCTCTCCCATTTGCAATTCTTTATAGCCCTCTTCGAACACTGGCTTTTATTCCCACAAACCGATTTCCAGTTAATTCCATTTTGTCTGCCCCTTCCTTTCATCCATCCCAACTTACTGCTTGCTTGCTTTGTTGCAAGCGCTCTTTTGACGTGCAGGAATTCTAGAGAGGGACGAGAGTTGTCTAAGCAGTAAAAGGTTCAGTATAATGAAGTGCCAAGAAGTCTGGCGAAGGGAACAATTTTGAAAAGAAGAACCATCAGCAAAAACTGAACCCGACAAGACTACCTGGCCCCGAGTCGCATGTCAACCTGCAGGATCTGACCTGGAACAACTCTCCCCGAAGCACGAAGCCTAAGACTAGGGAGGAATCAGAACCCAGCTACCCTACAGAAGAGGGATGGTCAAGCCGAGCAGGAGACTCAATGCATTTTCAAACACAGGGAGTTTGTATTTTATAATTCATTGTTATTTCTTCTCAAATTCTAAGTTCTTTGCCTACAGGGGATTTAATCACCTGACTTACAACCCAAATTTCATCACAACCAAAAACGTTTAGTACCCACGAGGTCAGTCTGTCACCCGCTGCCACGAGGTCCACCCTCACTGCAGCAACATCCACTCCAATTAAAGAACCTGCTCAAATTCTGGACCTGGGAGGTCAACATTGTCAGCTTTGCTCTGGCACCAAAGCATTAAATCCTTCCGTATCACTAGCGCCACGCTTAATGCTCAACTCAAAACTCATCTCTTCCTGGGTGTCTCCCCTGAACCCTCAGACTGCGCTAAGACTTCCTCCTCTGATGTGCCACTTCACCACAGCCACACAAGTATAGCGTGTGTCACACTGTACTTATGCACAGTGTCCAGAACATAGTGATGACTCAACACATATTTACTGAACTAAGCCTGTTCTTCCTTGTCCGACACTCTGGTGTTTCCACTGGGTCTGTAGTCAGCCTCCAGAATTGTTCATCACGCCTACAGCCCATTCTAGAGGTCTTCTTTTACTTATCCCTCATGTTTTAAGGCACATTACCCAGACTCTTTCTACTCCCTTCAGCAATGTTCCTTATCTGGTTTGGGGTAGTAATCGCCAGCTCCTCTGCAGCCTCGACGTTGACCTGTGATCCTTTCCTAGTTACTTAGTCACATCGTGCTCACTTTGTAAGACACTGTTCCTTTACTTTTTTACACTCACCTGTACTTTTGTTAGTGTTTCTATCAAAAATCAGTACATGTAGAATGTATGACCTTCAGCTCATACAAAAATATTTTCGTATCCTAGAACACAAAGAAAATAGAAGCTCTCTCCATTTCTTAGATTTCACACACACAAACATGAATCCCCAACTATGCACACCTTTACACGCACATCCATTCTTTACAAATTGTATGGGTGTCCGTCTGTTGCTGAGGCTGCAGACACTTAAAACACAGAACTACCATACAATCCAACAATTGTACTCCTGGATATAAACCCAAGGGAATAGAAATGGTATGTGGAAGAGAAGTCTGTACTCCCAAGTTTATTGCAGCACCATTCACAACAGCCAATATGGGGAGGCAATGGGTGGATGGACAGAGAAGATGTGGTCCACATACACAGTGGAATACTAGTCAATCCTAACAATGAATGAAATGCTTTCATTTGCAACAGCATAGATGAACCTATAAGACATTATTTTAACAAAATAAAGCAAGCACAGCAGGGCAAATACCACATGATCTCACATATATGTGAATTTTTTTGAAGTTAATCTCATAGAAGTAGAGAATTTTAAAAAATAAATAGTTGTCTGGTACAGTGGCTCATGCCTATAATCCTAGCACTTAGGGAGGCCAAGGTGGGACAATTTCTTGCACTCAGGAGTTTGAAACCAGCCTGAGCGAGAGCAAGACCCTGTCCCAAATAAAAAAAGAAAAAATTAGTGGAGCATCATGGCAGACACTTCTAATCCCAGCTACTTGATAGCCTGAGGCAAAAGAATCTTCTGAACCCAGGAGTTTGAAGTTGCTGTGAAATGTGATGCCAGGAACTTTAGCCTGGGCCACAGAGTGAGGAAAAAAAAAAAAAAACAGTTAACAGAGACTGTGGAGGTTGGGAAAAAGTTGGTCAACAAGTACAAAATTATAGTTAGATACGAGGAATAAGTTCTGATGTTCTATTGCACAGTAAGGTGACTATGTTTAACAAAAAATATAGTGTATTTTTCAAAATAGTTAAAGAGAGAATTTTGAATGCTCTCACCACAAAAAAAATCATAAATATTTGAGGCGACATGTGTACTAATTATCCCGATTTACTCGTTACTCAAAGCTATCACATATTGAAACATCACACTGTATTCCCATATACATGTATAATTCTTATGAGTAAATTACAAACAATATAAAACTTTTAAAAAATGGAGGGTGGGAATAAGAGCAGAAACTATTTCTGTTTGTTGTTTGTAGACCTAGTGATAAAAATTGTGCTTGGGACATAGTTCTAATCAATCAAAAAAGAAAGAAGAACCAAGAGGACAGTTAACATTTAATCCTTTTGTATGTCAACCACTGCACTAAATGGTTTTCCTTCATAATATGGACACTCTTTGTTTTGTTTTGGGGGTTTTTTTTGAGACAGAGCCTCGCTCTGGCTCTGTCACTCCCCTGGGTAGAGCACTTTGGCATCATAGCTCAAGCAAAATCAAACTCCTGGGCTCGATTAATCCTCCTGCCTCTGTGTCCCATGTAGCTGGGACTACAGGCACACACACCCTCCTTGACACCTGGCTAGCTTTTCTATTTTTCGTACAGACGGGATCTCACACTTGCTCAGGCTGGTCTCAAATTCCTGAGCTCAAGGAATCTACCTGCCTTGGCCTCCCAGAGTCTTAGGATGATAGGCGTGAGCCACCACACCAGTCTCATGATGCAGATATTCTCTTCATTTCCCCTTATAATGCATAAGATAATTAGATGTGGGGACGTTTATGTGATTGCTACCTACTTCCCAAGCAGCAGATCTAAGATTGAAATGAGGTTATTTTGATTCCAGAAATCCTGCTCTTCACCACCACCGACCAAATGCTTCCAGCAAGAGCACAGGATGCCAGCTTAGCACATGTGAAGCTGCCAGCCGGAGTGAGAGTGGAGAATAGAGCGAACGAGTAGAATTTGTGAATTGTAGCAAATCTTTTTTGAAGAACAATATGAAGTAAATTTGAGGAGGTGACTTGGGACAAGACTACAAACAATGAAATGACTTCAGTGACATTACAGAGGCAGTGTGAAAATATAATTCTAAAAATTCAGCTATATCTTATAAGTTTAGGGTATGCTCATAAATATCATAGAAAAGGGGCATATTAAAATATACAGACACTTTACGAACTAGGAGTTTATGGGGAAGATAACACATTAAAATAAATATTTATTATGGAAAAGAAAATGTGATTATTGTCAAAATAAAGTTTATGGGACTTAAGAAAGAAAGACTTTTAAAGACAATAGGGAGACTCTTTGTAAAGGATGGCATTTTATAGACATTAAAAAATAAAGTGAGGCTGGGATTAGAAGGAAGCTCATTCCAGGTGGAAACACAAAAGATTAGCAAAAGAGCTGAGGTGAATGTTTACATGGATGGAGCTGGAACATATTTTTCTTAGCAAAGTATCTCAAGAATGGAAGAAAAAGTATCCAATGTACTTAGGTCTACTATGAAACTAATTTGTAGCTTTCATATGAAAGCTATAACCCAAATACAGCACA